>JAJPUD010012492.1:19553-49071 GCA_023553655.1 Myrmecobius fasciatus | reverse complement strand
AGAGGGAGAGAGGAGGAGAGAGACAGACAGACAGACAGAGACAGAAAGCACACAGAGACAGAAAGACAGACGAGAGAGATGGAGAGACAGAGACAGATTCAGAGACAGAGAAAAACACACAGAGAGAGAGAAAGAGAGAGAGAGATGGAGAGACAGAGACAGAGAGAAACAGAGAAAGAGAGAGGGAGGGGGGGAGAGAGAGATAGACAAACAGAGAGATAGACAGACAGACAGAGACAGAGACAGAGAAAGTCAGAAACTGAGAAAGACAAAGAGAGACAGACAGACAGAGAATAAGTAGAACATAACCTGGGGAAAGCATGGGGGAAAGAGGGTGATGCTGAGGAATATCTCCTATAGAAAGCAGGATTTGAGTTGAATCTTAAAAGGAAGTCAGGGAATCCAGGAAGCAGAGGTGATAAGAGGGCATTCCAGGCATGGAGGACAGCCTGGGCAAAGACTTGGAGTCTGGAGGTGGGGTGGAGTATGGGAGGAACAAGAAGTCAGGTGTTGCTAGATCACAGAGTACGTGAAGGGGAATAAAAAAGACTGAAAAAGTAGGAAGGGGCCAAACAGGTCTTCTAGATTTCAAATCTAGCTGACCATCCATCACATTACCTAGCTATTCATTAGCCTAGTCACTATAAATATTGCTTTCCTTGTTCTGACTTCCTTTGTCCTTTATCCCTCTCTACCTGATTTTCAGGACCTCCTCCCATATGACTCCTTTCATTTCCAACATTTTTTGCCAACTATCCTTTTGTCTCTAATTGGACCGCTCTTCCCACTGCCCGTGAACATGGCCTCTAGTGTTTATTCCTGCATCCAAGACATAACTCAAGTTATAATTCATCTATCTAAAACTCCCCATCTTTCAAGTTCTAGATCAAGGCCGGCCATCTCCAGGAAGTTTCCTTGATTATTTTAGCCTTCTCCTCTCAGTGTCTAAGGCAATGAGCATCTTTAACACTTAACCACTGGTTATCTTTTATTTTCTTTTTCATTTGCATTATTCTTGCCTCCAACTAAACTGTATTTCCTCCAGAGGAAGAAATGCATCTTACAAAGAGAAGTATACTGGGAGAAAAGAGCTGTTTATTCTATTTTTTTTTTTTTGCAACTAATTAGCTGCAAACACTTGAAGAAGGCACTTTTCCTTTCAGAGTTTTAGTGGCCTCCCTTAAAAAATGAATAATAATAATAATAGCTATCCCTAAATTACTCTAACTGTTGTTGTTCATTTATTTCAGTCCTGTCTGACTCTTAGTGACTCTGTTTGGGGTTTTCTCAGCAGAGGTACTGGAGTGGTTTACCATTTCCTTCCCCAACTCATTTTATAGATGAAAAAATAGAGGCAAATAAGGTTAAGTGACTTGCCCAGGGTCACACAGCTACTAAGTGTCTGAAGTGGAATTTGAACTCAGGTCTTCTTGATTCCAGGCCTGGTGCTCTGTGCATTATGGCACCACTTAGTAGTATAACAGAAGAAGAGGATTGTTTATTAAACTGCAAATCTGTATTTTGTACAGCTTGATTTTCTTTCAATATGTAACAAATATGTTTATGTGTATTATAATACACAGAGTCACCAAAAGTCTTAGAGTAATTTTAAGCCACTAAAACTTAAAGCTTAAAGCTGCCTTTACTTTTGGGACACCTTTTATTATTATTATTATTATTAATTATTATTATATCATCATCATCCTTATTCCTATTATGTCACCTTTGTCTCAGGATATGGGTTTCAATGTCTCATCATCAGTTCTCTGGAATTATGGGCGGTCTCTGCATCAGATCAAAGTTATAAAAAGTCTTTATAGTATGGTTTTTCATGTACAACTTGTTCTGTTCTGCTCACTTCACTCTGCATCAATGCATACAAGTTTTCCTAGGGAATGGCTGAACAGCATATGATTGCTGGAATACTATTGTGCTTAAAAAATCATAAGGGAAATGCTTTCAGAAAAACCTGAAAAGAAGGATGTGATCTGATGCAAAATGAAATGAAAAGAACCAAAAGAACATTATACACAGTAAGATAAAAATGATAGCAATGGTCATCTGTGAAAGATGAGGGATTGTATGAGACTATGTATGTAAAGTGATTTGTCAGCTTTAATACTCTATATACATGTTTGACACTCATATTCTAGGATTCTGTGTCTCTTTGTTTCTATGTCTTTGTCTCTTTCTTTCTCTCCCCCCACCACAGCTAGGCCCAGATATAGGACAGAGATAAAGGTCACTTAAGTATGATCTATCTCTTTCTGTTGGTGTGAATCTGCTCCTGGTTCTTTCTCTCCTTTCCTCACATTGGAAGTTTGCAAGGATCTGGGCCCTCAGTTATAGACAGAATAAATGGGAGGAGACACAGGGGAGACTCATGTGGACCCAGAAACAAGGCTTGGGACATACATTTCCATTAGAAAAGATATGTGTAAATACAACAAGACAGAAAAACTCAATGTCATACTTCTCATGGGTCTTTTTTTGTTTATTTGTTTTTTTGTTTGTTGTTGCTGTTGAGTTTTTTTGTAACACCCGTTGGGGTTTTCTTGACGAAGACACTGGAATAGTTTGCTCTTTCCTTCTTCAACCCATTTTACAGGTGAGGCAAACAGGTGCCTGGAATTGCAAAAGCTTCCTAGAAGACCTGGAAGAAGTGATTACTGAACTAATGACAATTATCTTCGAAAGATTGTGTGGTACAAGAGAGGATGAGCCACAGGCAATTTGTTCTGGTTTTCAAAAAAAGGAAAAGTAGGTTTTGCAAAGCATATGCCAGTCATTTTAGAATTTTTCAATATATTATTTACAGCCCAGGTTCCACTAAATAGTAGGTTCCCTGAAAGCAATCTTGGGGTCAAAGCATGCTTTGAATCAAACCATAGGCATAGTGGAAGGAGCACTGAATTCAGGAAGACCTGAGTTCAAATCTAATCTCGGACACTGACTATGTGATCCTGAGCATCTATAAATTGGGGATAATAATAGCATCTCATCTGTAAATTGGGGATAATGATAGCACCTATTTCTCAGGGTTGTTGTGAGAATAAGATAAGTGCCTAACCAACCTGAAATCATCATATAAATGCTGTTATTAGTCCCCACTGATGTTTCTTTTACTAGACAAAACAGAAAACACTGTCCAAAGCAAAAGACATTTAATTTACTAACTCATCAAGAGAAGACAATCAGGAAATTCTATCCATTTACAACAGAAAATGCTTTCCTACAAATTTCCACAGCAAATTACCCAGTCACTTTCCTGTAGAGTCTAATAATCCCTGTCCTCTCTTATTGACTGTTGATTGGATGATTGCATCACTTTTCTAATTGGTCTCTCTGATTCAAGTATCTATGAAATCTCAACCAACCTACACATTGCTGCTAAGTAATTTTCTATAAGTGCAGATTGACCAAGACTTTCCTACTGAATCAACTCCAGTGGTTTCCCATTGTCTCTAGGATAAAATAGAAACTTTCCTGTTTAGTTTTTGGTTTTTGGTTTTTTTTTTTTTTTCAGCCACATTGAATATCCTGCCATATTCTGTGATGTAGTCCAACTGGCTTTCTTTATGTAACTCACCCATAACCTTCTATCTTCCATCTCTGTGCCTCTGAACATGCCAAAAATGGATTTCCTCCTTCCCTCTTCTTTCAAGATGCAATTCACGCAGCATCTTTATGAGAACTTTCCTCCAGTTGCTATTGCCCTGCCTCCCACACAATCTCATATTTAATTCCTCTGTATGTTTCTATTTATTTACTTTTTATTTATGCTATTTGTATTTTTATATGTACTTGTTGTCTTTCTCATCAACATGTAAGCCACTTGGGAGTTGGAATTGTTTCATTATTTGCACTTATATTCCTGGTACATGACTGGTATACAGTAGATAAGTACTTGAAGACTGGTCACTCTATTGCCCAGCTTCTAAAACTGTGGGTTATGATCCCATATGGGGTCATGTAGCTGAATGTGGGTGTCATGAAATCATGATTTATTACCAGTAATTGTTTGATTGGCACACTTGTTTTACATACCTATCTACCTGGGGCTTTGTGAATATTTCTCAGGTGAAAAGGAGTCATGAGTGGAAAAAGTTTAAGAAGCTCTGTTCAATTGATTCATACCACAGGAGATGGACCTAGGAATTTTGCAGACTCAAATGTTTTCCCTGCTTGCCTTGGTTTACAGTTTGTACTGTCTCCCAAAAGTCTTTTAGCTTTGAAAGGGATACTAGCTCAGTTGTTCACAAGAAGAGGTATTTCTCCTAATAATCCTGTAAAATAGGTAGTATAGGTATTATTGTACCCATTTTACAGATAAGGAGCTGAGATTCAGAGGGCCCAAGTGACATACAAGAAGGTACCTTGCTTTTGGGCTTGGGGTATGCTGGTGCTGAAGCTGGAAAAGGGGACTCCAAAAGCTTGGGGTCATAAACAAGGGGTCTCAAAAGAATTTGTAGGCCTGAACCCGTTTCCTGGTTAAGGGGCAAAGTTTTACTGTAATTTTAATGCCATTACAAATAGACTAAATTCCAAGAGAATTTAGCAATGAAACACAAGCAGAGACATATTTATCTAGCTTTCTATTATTGACATGCTAATTCTATGGTCCAGAAGAGTAGGCTCCAGAATTTGGTTATCACTGACCAACAGATTATGCCTCTGACCATCAGCAATGGTCTATTCACTGTTAACTCAGGACTTTGATCTGTGGGACTATCCTGTGGCCAGAAACTGACTGAGGAGTGGTCTATTCAGAATCAGACAGATTGGGCATGGGAGTTTCCTGATGCATACTCCAAAGCCAGAAGATTTAGGATTATTGATTTAACAGAAGCCCCCCTAAAATCAGGGGACCTCAAAATCACTGCTGTCTACATCACTGGGAACCTCAGCATTGAAGCCAGCAGTGTATATTCTTTGGATAGGAAAAATTACATATATATTTTTTTTCTTTTTTTTTTCCTGTGAGGCAATTGAGGTTAAGTGACTTGCCCAGGGTCACATAGCTAGGAAGTGTTAAGTGTCTGAGACTCAGGTCCTCCTGACTTCAGGGCTGGTGCTCTATCCACTGTGCCACCTAGCTGTCCCTACATATTTCTTTCAGCATATGTCTTTTCAGCATATAGATATTCCTTCAATAAGGGATATATTTCATCAGTATAGTCTCTTCTACAGCTGAAGGGAAAGACTTTTGCAAGGGAACTCAAGTGATATTCTTTCTGCACCTCAAGTTAGCCCCAGAAGAAATTTGGTTCAGTGTGCATAATCTTCTTTTAGACTCTTTTAAACCCTTCTTCATCTAAAGATACCTCTATGCTGAGTGTCATGAATGGTCCTCTGGGTCAGGACATTTAGGACCCTATCTTAATGAGTATAGAAATCTGACCCGAAGTCTTTCAAGGGGAAGTGATGCAGAGAATCTGTACCTATCAAGACTTTAATCCTCCAAAAACTGTGTCTCATGAAACCCTTGCAGTGTATTTAATCTTAATTAACTTAAAGTAATTAACTTAAAGGCATCTTTTGAATTAGAAACAGAGCATCTGCCCCATACACCTGGGACTCCTTGAACCTGAGGGAGTCATCCCCTAAGAGACTCAATTATCAAGGTTTAGCCCAGAGGGACTCCACATCAGTATTTAGAAAGGGAGGCAGGAATCATTAAGACCAGCATGGCTTCTTCAAGAGCAAGTCATGCCAGATTAACCTCATTTCCTTTTATGACAGGGTTTCTAGACAACAGGGTAGAGAAGGAAATGCTAGTAATTTACTGAGATTTCAGCAAGACATTCATCTTGTGAATAGATCCCACCCCTGGGTTAAATGCTAATATAGTTAAGTAAGTTCCAAACTGCTTGAATGATAACCCAAAACTGGTCATGTATGGGTTTCTGTGCAAAGGAAAGTCTTCTTAATTTTGTGCTTTTTGTTCCTTTGTTTTACACTACTCATCATGTTTACTAATGACTTAGATAAAAGGGCAGATGCACATTTGTCAGATGCCATAAAATTAGGAAGGAGAGCTAAAAGACAATCAAAATCTAAAAATATGTCTGGAGGTTAGAATGATGGGTTAAACCTAAAATGAAATTTAACTATCAGAGCTATTTATGTGACATATTGAGATACCCAAAGCATTTTACATATTTTATCTCTTATGTCTCCTAATAATTCTGTAAAGTTGGTAGGATAGGTATTACTGTGTCCATTTTACAGATAAGAAGCCTGAGATTCAGAGAAACTGAATGACTGCCTAAAGTCATGTATTTAGTGTCAGAGACAGAGACATAAACTTGGCTTTGCTTTATTTTGGATCAAGAACTCATTTTATTTTACCCTGCTACCTCTTGAAATACTAGGGATAAATGTAAAATAGTCCTTGAGGTTCAAGAAATCAATTGTACAAGTACAGGGTTGGGAAGGTTTTGATGAAATATAAAACCCTAAAACTTTTGGTTTTGGAGTCTGCCTCAGGAAATTCCTATAACCAATCTGTCTGATTCTGCATAGACTATTTCTCAGTTCATTGCTGACTGATGATCTGGTTAATGATAACCAAATTTCAAAGACCACCCCTCAATCTGGAAACTGCTTCCTAGGCCTCCCCTTGGGTTGTAGAATTAACATGCCAATGAGAGACTCCCTAGCCTTTGAGCCATAGAATTAGCATATCTGTAGTAGAAGCTGAATAAAACAACTCTTCTTGGTTCTTTCTTTACTGGATTCCTTTAGAATTCAGTCTGCTTTGTAATGGCATCACATTACTTTCAATAAACTTTGCTCCTTGACTAGGAGATGGGTTCAAGCCTGCAAATTCTTTTGAGACACCTCATGACACTGTTATGGGGAACTTTGGGGGTCCCCCCTTCCCAACCTCAACAGTTTGGGCTAGACAGCAGTTAGTAACATAATAATGCTGTTATTATTTCAGTTATGTCCGACTCTTTGTGATGCCATTTTAAGTTTTCTTGGCAAAGCTACTGAAGTGGTTTGCCATTCATTGTCTTCTCCAGCTCATTTTACAAATGAGGAAATCTGACAAACCATATTAAGTTATTTGCCTAAGGTCACCCAGCTGACACCAGTGTTTGAGAGTAGACTTGATCTCAGGAAGATGAGTCTTCCTAATTCTGGGCCTGGAACTCTATCTACTGCACCATCTCATTGCCACACTGATAATAATAATAATAATAATAATAATAGCAGCTAGTTTTCAGTTGATCTTTACAAAACCCCTATAAGGTTTGATGAGGTTGCATCATTTTTCTTTCTTTCTTCTTTTTTTATTAAAAGCTTTTTATTTACAAAACATATGAGTGATTTTTCTACATCGACCTTTGCAAAAAACTTTTTTTTTGTTCCAAGCTTTTCCCCTCCTTCCCCCCAACCCCCACTCCTAGATGACAGGTAATCTAATACATGCCAAATATGTTAAATTATATGACAAATCCAATATATGTATACATATCTATACAGTTATCTTACTGCACAAGAAACATCAGATCTTGAAAGAGAGAAGAAAAAAAAAACCTAAGAAGGAAAACGAAATGCATGGAAATATTCATAGAAAGCATTAAAATTCTGTGTTGTGGTCCGTACTCAGTTCCCACAGGCCTCTCTCTGGATGTATATGACTATCTTCATCGCTGAACAATAGGAACTGGTTTGAATCACATCATTGTTGAAGAGAACCATGTCCATCAGAATTGATCATCGTATAGTCTTGTTGCTGTGTATAATGTTCTCCTGGTTCTGCTGATTTCACTCAGCATCAGTTCATGCAAGTCTCTCCAGGCCTCTCTGAAATGTCCTGCTGTTCGTTTCTCACAGAACAATAATATTCTGTAATATTCATATACCATAATTTGTTCAGCCATTCACCAATTGATGGGCATCCATTCAGTTTCCAGTTTCTAGCCTCTACAAAAAGGGCTTCCACAAACATTCTTGCACATATGGGGCCCTTTCCTTAGTTTAAGATCTCTTTGGGATATAGGCCCAGTAGAAACACTGCTGGGTCAAAGGGTATGCACAGTTTGATAACTTTTTGAGCATAGCTCCAAATTGCTCTCCAGAATGGTTGGATCCGTTCACATTTCCACCAACAATGTATCAGTGTCCTAGTTTTTCCACATCCCCTCCAACATTCATCATTATCTTTTCCTGTCATTTTAGCCAATCTGACAGGTATGTAGTGGTATCTCGGAGTTGTCTTAATTTGCATTTCTCTGATCAATAGTGATTTGGAGCAACTTTTCATGTGACTAGAAATAGTTTCAATTTCTTCATCTGAAAATTGTCTGTTCAGGTTGCATCATTTTTCTAATTGGTCTCCCTGATTCAATTCACTGTTATTATCCCTATCTTATAGAGGAGAAAATCAAGCAGACAGAGATTAAATTACTTGTCCAGAGTCATAGAGTGAGTAAGTGTCTGAGCTAGGCTTTTGAATCTGGGTCTTCCTGACTCCAGACCCAGTACTCTATATACTTTGCCACCTATCTGCCTCTTAATATGAAAAATATCCTGAATTTTTAACTTATTACAAATTCAGTATGAATCAATAGTGTGATCTACTGGTCAAAAGGGCAAACAAAATCTGAGGTTACATCAAGAAAGCTTTGTCCAGAAGGACAAACCATATTCATACAAAATAAGCGTTGTGCTCATTTCAATTTAAAAAGAACGGTAACAACTCAGAGTATATCCAGATAAAGGTGACTCAGATGGTAGAAGAACTGGAGATTATGCCATAAGAGAACTAGGTGAAGGTAGTGAAATGTTTAGTTTGGAGAAGAAAAGATTTAGTAAGGCACAATAATGACCATTAAGGAACCAATAATAATAATAGTTCAGGTAGGTGGCAAGGAGAACTTGAGTCCAAATCTGGTCTCAGACACTTATTAGCAGTATGACTCTGGGAGAGTTACTTAATTCTATATGCCTCAGTTTCCTGATCTGTTAAAATGAGTTGGAGAAGGAAATAGCAAACCAGTCTAGTATCTCTGCCAAGAAAACCTTAAATGGAGTTACAGAAAATCATACATGATTGAAAAACAACTGAACTGAAACCAATAATAGCTATCATTGACACAGATCTCTTAAGTTTGCAATAAATCAGTTTTTAATATAGAAAAGAGATTAGACTTGTTTGCTTGGCCCCAGAAAGCCAAACAAAACAGGTGCAGAGGGGTAGATTTCCATCTGATTATATGGAAAAACTTCCTAACAGTTTTATTCAGCTGTTTTTCAGTCTGACTTTTTGTGACCTCATTTGGGGTTTTCTTGACAAAAATACTAGGGTGGTTTGCCATTTCCTTCTCCAGCTCATTTTATATATGGGGAAACTGAGGCAAACAGGTTTAAGTGATTTAACCAGGGTCATATAGCTAGTAAGTGTCTGAGGCTGGATTTGAACTTGGGAATCTAAGCCTGGTACTCTGTCTACCAAGCCATCCAGCTGCCCTCTTAATAGTTACAGTTGTCAAAAATTTGAATGGACTGCCTCAAAATGTTGAGAGTTTTCTGTCTTCATAGTTTGATCAAGCAGTTGTGGAGAATAATGTATAGAGGATTCCTATTCAAGTAGGGTTAGACTAGCTACCTACCCAGTAGATTCCATCTAATTCAGATTCTGTGATTCTGCTAAGTATCCCTCCTACTGCTGCACATAGAGAAGGAGAAGCCTTAAAAGAAATATCTCTTTTGTTGATATTTAGAAATTTTCTGTTTGGTCATATTCTGAAATTTCCCTCAAAACAAAACAACTTGCCAGCTGTATCCTTAATATGTTCCTACTGTCCAACTATCTCCATCTTGCTAGAAATGTGGACCCTTCTCAAGAGCCTTTCTTTCTGTTTCTCCTTTCTCTGATTCTCAGAGGGGTGATTGGGGATGATTCCTTGGCAGTTTGGATTATAGCCAGGAATTTAATCCACTGGAGAATGAATGAAGCTGTCCTTTTAAAAATCAATTAATCATTCCTGAAATTGAAATCTTATTCTCTCTCTCTCTCTCTCTCTCTCTCTCTCTCTCTCTCTCTCTCTCTCTCTCTATATATATATATATATATATATATATACCTACTACTGAACTAGATGTTTTATGGGAAAAGAAAAGCTAAGAGGAACCTTAGTGCATGGAATATTAGAGCTGAAAGGAATTTTAGAATACATAATATTAAAACTAGAATAAAGCTTAGAACATAGAACATTAGAGCTGGAAGAGTTCTTAGAACCTAGAATGTTCAATCTATATAGATATAGAATATCAGAGTTAGAATGGAGCTTAGAATATAGACTATTAATGATGGAATGGGTCTTAAAACATAGAATGTTAGACCTATAAGAGAGTTTGAATATGGAATATCAGAGTCAAAAGAGGCATTAAAATATCAGAGCCAGAAAAGAGCTTAGAACATAGAATATTAGTGATGGAAGAAACTTTAGATCAAAACATGTTAGATCTAGAAGAGAATTTATATAGAATATAGAATATTAGAGTTTATAGTTTATATAGAATATAGATATTATATAGAGTTTATGTAGTCACAATATATAGTTTTATAGTTTTCATATATATAGTTTATATAGAATATAGAATATTAGAGCTAGAAGGGTTTTTAGAAGATTAACTATTAGATCTGAAAGTGACTTTAGAATACAGAATATTATGGGGCAGCTAGATAGTACAATGGATAGAGCACTGGAAGTCAAGAGAACCTGAGTTCAAAAACAACCTCACACATTTAACACTTACTTGCTGTGTGACTCTGGGCAAATCACTTAATCCCAATTGACTCACCAAGGATTCCCCCCCCAAAATGTTGGAAGTATAAAGGAGTTTAGAACACAGAATATCAGTGGTAGAAGGAACTTTAGAATATGAAGTGTCAGTGTTGAAAGGGACAATTTAAAATTTTTTGTCAAGTTCAGAATTAAAAAAAAACCTTTGAATGGAAAAAATTTTTAAAGAATATATTAACAATAATAATCCAGTCATGTCCTAGTAGGTGTGATTCATGAATCCCCTGAAGCAAGGGATTGTATTCATGTATTCAAATTCAGACTATTTGAAGTTTTAATTATGTAAAATATGGTCATTGATTCTAGCCCAATGAAAATATGCAGTTTGAGTTATAATATTGTAACATCTTCAAAGGATTCATTATTCACACTAATCAAAGATTTAGCTAGTTAATAATGAGGAATACCTCAAAAAGTATTGAGAGTTCAATTCCAGACCACTACAATAAAGGCAGCTATCACAATAAAGTGAGTCACACAAATTTTTGATTTCCCAGTACATATAAAAGTGATGTTTACACTATACTATAATCTGTTAAGTATGTAATAATATTATATCAAAAATGCACATATTGTAATTAAAAATACCTTTTTACTAAAAAAAAATGCTAACCACTACCTGGACCTTCAGTTAGCTAATATGCTAACTAAGTTTGTATTTATATCCTATTATCCCTTTTGGAAGTATGAACACCTCTCTCTGATTGAATCAGAGGTGGTAAAATGCCATTGGATGAATAATGATTGAATTTGTCGCCAGATGACCCTCAAAACACACAATCCAGTCAGTTGGGCCAATTGCAGGAAGGCAGTTGGGGAAGAAGTCAGATCTTTACTTCTAGGGTGGGAGAAAAGGATTTTTTTCCCTCATTCCCCATCAGTCAAGGCTTCTTTAGCTAGAGAGTTACTCACTCATCTAGTGGACACCCTATTTAGTTGTTAAGAGAGTCAGCTAAAGAGTTCAAAATTCCATAAGAAAAGCAGAGAGAAACACACTTGCCAGACATAAATACAGAGAGACAGTCACTTGAACCCAGAAACAGCTGCTCAAAGGGGTGGGAGCTCCAGCAACAGAAAAAGGAGTTAACCATGGGCTCAGAAAGGGTCGCCTTGGCAATCAAGTCAGTCTTGAAGCAGAGCAGACTCCCTGGGAGTTTGAATGGGCAATCTCAGAGACACTGCATTTGGAAAGCAGAGTTTTGTGAAGATTCCATAAAAAGAAAAAGGGCATGGGGACTTGCAATTCAGGAGCTGTGAATTGTCTTGTCCACATATAGTCCCATATGAGTTTGAGTCCACTCTTCTCACTGATCCTTTGTGCATTTTGGGAGAATTTAGAGCACATTTGAAAGGGCAAGGATGTTTTGTTACATGCTGCCTTTGCTAACACTCTGGTGGAGGTTCAAATGCTATATAGCAGAAATGGGTAACCACAGAACCCCTAAAAGCAGAACATGACAGCCTCCCTCTAGTGGACTGAACCTGCCAGTATAAGTGGATTTGGAGAGGAATCTAAAGGGAAATGCTATATATATATTTTGAGTATATTATAATTCAGACCTAATCTAAGCTTATTCTATTGATGGGATACCATCCTCCAGATTCGAGAGGGTTTCTTACAAGTGTGAACTTTATAAGGAAGAGCTCAGTGTTGTTATTCCACATCTTCCATGCTCAGTTCCTACCTTGAGCTCATATAAGATTATTGGTGGGAATGAACTCAAGAGACCTGGATTAAATCTCATTTTGAGTACTTTCTGGGTCACCATGAAAATGGTTTAGTAGGAAGAGGATTGAATCTGACTGAGGAGAAAGCCTTGCTCTAGATCTTGATGATTTTGTGTGACCATGGGCAAAATGACTTAATCTTTTTTTCCCCTGAGGCAATTGGGGTTAAGTGACTTGTCCAGGGTCACACAGGTTGAAAGTATTAAGTGTCTGAGATCAAATTTGAACTCAGCTCCTCCTGACTTCAGGGCTGGTGCTCTATCCTGCACCACCTAGCTGCCCCCGACTTAATCTTTATCTCATTTTTTCTCATCTTTAAAATGGCAAAGAATAATCTGTCATATCTAACTCATGGCGTTATTGGTGAGGACCAAATGAGAGAATATATGTAAAGTATTATGTAAATGTTAGCTTTGGTGGTGCAGTGGGGAGGGAAGAAGGCAAGGATGAAAAATGTCTATTGCCCAGATTATGGCATGCAGTTCAATGGACAACCTGTAGAGCTCATCCATCAATACATCTATCTTGGACAGGCTCTGCAAGTGAATGGATTGAGTTGGGCTCAAAATTAAACAGGAGGGGGAAAGCAAGCTGAATTGCCTTTGGGAAATTAAATTCTTAAGTATCTCAATCCTCTTTCTGAAACTAAGACCTATTTAAAAAATTCTCTTGATACTTTTTCTTCTTTTTTATAATAATCATTTTTATTTTTTAATATTTTATTTTTAAATTATCCATTTCAAACTTAAATACAAAAAAGAACATTTCCATGTACATAGCAGAATACAAAGAAAGAATTCAATATAAAACCATGGAATTCCATTTTAAACTACTTTTTTAAAAAAATTATGTAATAAAATACACTTTTTTCCCAAAGCTACCCAGCTTTTCTGTACTTCTTTCTAAGTTTTCATTTGGTCTCTGCCGTGTATTTATTTTTTTTCTTCCTCCCTCCCCACCCTGCCAAAGAGATTACAATTAAACCATACACACACATATATATTATATATATATATACACATTAACACATATATTATATATGTATAAAACTTAAATAATTAGAGAGAAAGATATGAAATGTGGACCACAACATAATATTTTCATGCTCTCTATTGATGTTTACTTGCATTGAGTTTCCTTTCTCAGATTTTTCTATCTTGTAGATACGATTTTTCTTGCACAACAAGATAAGTGTGGAAATATGTATACATATATTCGATTTGTCAAATATTTTAACATAATTAACATATAGTGGAGTTCCTGCCATCTAGGGGAGGGGTGGGGATTAGAGGGGGAAAATTTGTAGCAGAAAGCTTTATAAGGGTCAATGTTGAAGAATTACCCATACATATGTTTTGCAAATAAAAAGCTTTAAAAAAAAAGTTTCGCTCAACAGACTGCTTTCAGAAAAGTCTGGTATCATAATATTAGCTTCCTCTTGCTCAATTCTAGTTTTCAAAGAGTTACTTTCTTCCTTGGGTTTTTGGATCTTTTTTTCCAATTCTTTGACTTTCTTCTCATAACCATCTTGATTTTCTTTTTCCCTCTAATATTTTTTTCAATTTCTCTTAACTGACTTTTGAAGTCCTTTTAAAGTTCTTCCAAAAACTCTTTTTGGACTTGTGACCATATAACATTTTTCATTGAGTTAGAGTGGCTTTTTAAAAAACTTCACTATCTTCCTTGGAATATAAACTCAGATCTTTTCTATCCCCATAGTTATGTTCTTTCTCCTTTACTTACTCATTCTAATTTTGTTTTATTTTATTTTTAGAAGATAATATTGTAATTGGCTCAAGTCCAGGTTATGGGGAATGGTGCCCCAAGCCTGAGGTGCTTCTTACTATTTTTTTCTGAGCTCTGTAAAGAGGTCCAACCTCAGGCACTCTTCTGCAGCTTTTGGCTGGGCCCCCAGCCATGCTACTCCACAAATGCTCTGGCTCCCTGTGAAGACCCATCCTTTAAATAATATGCCGAAGTAGTTGTGGTTTGGTTGCCAGTTATGGACGTATAACCAGCAGGTGTCACTATGGGGCAAGGTTCGTTTGGACACTGACTTCACTCCTTCCTCCCAATGGGAAAAAAAAAGATGGGAAGAAAGGAGGGAAGGATAGAGGGAGGGAGGGAAGGAGAGAGAGGGAGAGACAAAGACAGAGACGAGAGAGATGGACAAAGAGACAGACACAGAGAGACAGAGAAACAAAGAAAGATGGAGAAATAGAGACAGAAACAGAGAGATGGAGAAAGAGACAGAGAGAGAAACAGAGAGAAACAGAGAGATGGAGAGAGACAGGCAGAGAGAGAAAGAGAAACAGAAACAGAGGCAGACTGAGACAGAGACAGACAACGAGACAGAGAGACAGAAACAAAAACAGAGACAGAGAGACACACAGAGTGTGCGTGTCTGTGTGTGCAGGCATGCACACATGTCTAATCCCTACTCTGTTTTCCATGTTTACAGACAGAATATTTTGCCTTAAGTGCCTTCCTGGGTACAACATAAATGACCCAATTAAAGCCTAGGATGAATCAATATCAGTCCACGTGAATCATTACTTTGTTAAAAGCTTATAAAAAGTTGTTAATTAAAAATCATCACCATAAAATCCTCCTCCACATTATAGCATGTAGAATCTTTACTGGAGAGAATCCTTGAAGTTTTTATTTTTTTAAAAAACAATTAAGTCTCTCACCTGGTTAAATTCTATATATTTCCAGCTACTTATTGAAACACCCTCCATTTTGAACTCTCTGGTACAGAAGTAATACACAAGTTGTGATCAAATATAGATTTTTTTTATGTGCAACAAAACCTGGAATTAAAAACAACTAAAAGAAAAGAGGAAAAATAAAATAAATCTACAATAATAACCAGCAAAAATTAGTAAGGAAAATTATGCAAGAACACCTGTTTGAAGCACTTAGGTAGAGAAAGTTGGGGGATTGTTAAAATCTTTTCATGGTTTTTTTTCCCCAATTCTTAAAGGAATAATCAAATCTACCAGTCTCAGTCTGAGTTCTTTGTTTCATAAAATGGAAGCTTGGTTGCTGAAGACTTTAAACTCGGGATGCACACTGCCTGGAGGATCTATAACCTCTCCCCTGCAGTTCAAGTTAGGTTAGTTTTTCCTTAAATTATTGAGACATTCCTTGAGATTTGGTTGACTCAGGGATTGTTAGGCTCAGACTGTCAATGTCCTCTTTATTGAATACAAAGCAGCCACGAAAACCTGGGGGAATGGAGGGTGGAAAGGGGGAAGGGTGAGTCTCAGAGGAGGTGAAGCTTGATGAATCAAGATGAGTAGGCAAGTCCAGGGAATTTCGCTCAGCTGAATCATCTCAAGATGTTCTCAATGCTTGTCCTTGTTGAAAATCTTTCTCCTGATGTGGCTAAGTAAATCTTTTGTTAGCTGATAAATGACTTAACAAGAGCCTCATTTTGTTCCAGTATCAAACCTAAATTACCAAGGACTGGCCTGAGACAGGCCCAGTCCAGAACAATTGTAGTGTTGTAGGACTGGAATATAATTAGTTTACTGAACTGAGTTTACAGAGGAGGCTGAACCTAGATTGGCTGTCATGCATCTGGCATTATTTTTGATGATGCCTCTAGAAATAGTGATTCCCACAAATAAAGTCAGATCTAAACAATTGGAAAAATATCAAGTGCTCTTGGATAGGCAAAGCGAATATAATAAAGATGGCAATACTACCTAAACTAATCTATTTGTTTAGTGCTATACCAATCAAACTCCCAAGAAATTATTTAACTGACCTAGAAAAAATAACAACAAAATTCATCTGGAAAACAAAAGGTCAAGAATTTCGAGGGAATTAATGAAAAAAAAAAAGCAAATGAGGGTGGCCTAGCTGTACCAGATCTAAAACTGTATTATAAAGCAGTGGTCACCAAAACCATTTGGTACTGGCTAAGAAATAGAGTAGTGGATCAGTGGAATAGGTTAGGTTCACAGGACAAAATTCTCAATGATGATAATAATCTAGTGTTTGATAAGCCCAAAGACCCCAGTTTTTGGGATAAAAACTCACTATTTGACAAAAACTGCTGGGATCATTGGAAACTAGTATGGAAGAAATTAGGCATTGACCCACACCTAACACCATATACCAAGATAAGGTCGAAATGGATTCATGATCTAGGCATAAAGAATGATATTATAAACAAATTAGAACAATGTAGGATGGTTTACCTCTAGACCTGTGGAGGGGGAAGGAATTTGTGACCAAAGAAGAACTAGAGATCATCATTAATCACAAAATAGATAAATTTGACTATATCAAGTTAAAAAGTTTTTGTACAAACAAAATGAATGCAGACAAGATTAGAAGGGTAGCAGTAAACTGGGAAAATATTTTTACATCCAAAGGTTCTGATAAAGGCCTCATTTCTAAAATATATAGAGAATTGACTCAAATATATAAGAATTCAAGCCATTCTCCAATTGATAAATGGTCAAAAGATATGAACACACAATTTTCAGATGAAGAAA
Organism: Myrmecobius fasciatus; assembly: GCA_023553655.1. Classification (NCBI taxonomy): domain Eukaryota; kingdom Metazoa; phylum Chordata; class Mammalia; order Dasyuromorphia; family Myrmecobiidae; genus Myrmecobius; species Myrmecobius fasciatus. The sequence continues at coordinate 32,012 of JAJPUD010012492.1, read as the reverse complement.
TTAAAACCATTTCTAGTCATATGAAAAGGTGCTCCAAATCACTATTGATCAGAGAAATGCAAATTAAGACAACTCTGAGGTACTACTACACACCTGTCAGATTGGCTAAAATGACAGGAAATGATAATGATAACTGTTGGAGGGGATGTGGGAAAACTGGGACACTGATACATTGTTGGTGGAACTGTGAACGGATCCAACCATTCTGAAGAGCAATTTGGAACTATGCTCAAAAAGTTATCAAACTGTGCATACCATTTGACCCAGCAGTGTTTCTACTGGGCCTATATCCCAAAGAGATTTTAAAGGAGGGAAAGGGACCCACATGTGCAAAAATGTTTGTGGCAGCCCTTTTTGTAGTGGCAAGAAACTGGAAATTGAAAGGATGCCCATCAATTGGAGAATGGCTGAATAAATTATGGTATATGAATGTTATGGAATATTATTGTTCTGTAAGAAACAACCAGCAGGATGATTTTGGAGACGCCTGGAGGGACTTGCATGAACTGATGCTGAGTGAAATCAGCAGAACCAGGAGAACATTATACACAGCAACAACAAGACTATATGATGATCAATTCTGATGGACATGGTTCTCTTCAACAATGATGTGATTCAAACCAGTTCCTATTGTTCAGCGATGAAGATAGTCACATACATCCAGAGAGACGCCTGAGGGAACTGAGTGTGGATCATAACATAGCATTTTAACGCTTTCTGTGAATATTTCCATGCATTTTGTTTTTCCTTCTTAGGTTGTTTTTTTTCTTCTCTTCTTCTAGATCTAATGTTTCTTGTGCAGTAAGATAATTGTAAAGATATGTATACATATATTGGATTTGTCATATAATTTATCATATTTAGCATATATTAGATTACCTGTCATCTAGGGATGGGGGTTGGGGGGAAGGAGGGGAAAAGCTTGGAACAAAAAAAAAGTTTTTGCAAAGGTCAATGTAGAAAAATCACTCATATGTTTTGTAAATAAAAAGCTTTTAATTAAAAAAAAATAGAAATAGTGATTCCTTGTTGAGAAGTACACCCCACTCCTGGAAATATTAAAAAGTAAATGCCTGTACCCATTCAACAAGAAAAGAATAATATGAGTGTGCTTTATGCCCCTTAAGAACTATACCTTGAAGATAATTCTGGTAAACTGTATTTTAGGACTTCAATCTTCATTGGCCTTGCAGCCTGAATTCCAAGCCTCCTTCAAATTCTACTAAGGAATCTCCTCAGTTTACCTTCAAATCACCCCAGAAAGACTGACTTTTTTGAGGGGATGGTGAAAGAAATGTTCCTCTCCTTTTAAAAGGACAAATTAAGAAGAACTAATGCTCAGACTTTTCTGGGAATGTTTACTTTTGTATTGCTAATGGTCATCACCCAAATGATTTGTGGAGGGCTTCCTGAAAATGAGGGTCTTCCCAGCCTTGAGACAGCCATCATTTTTGTGAAAACTTGTTTGATTTTGAATTTTTTTTTTTAAATGACAGTGTAGATGAACAAGCCATCCTCAGTCTTGAGGCTGAACTTCTAATTCTCTGGACTTTTTCTATCATGTTCCAGAAACTTTTTCAACCTAGAAACTCACTTTATTCCTGGTCCTCTCCTACTAGAAGTATCTTTCTTCCTTGTGGCATCTTCCTCTGGTTGTCTGGTTCCTCCTAGACATGCTTTTAAAAAAAAAAAAAAAAGGCTGCCCAGGCCAGCCATGTGTTCATACTTCTCTGGGTTACATTGCTTTCTCTATTATGTCCTTTCCTTTACTTCTCTCTCCTCCTCCTCCTTTAGTTTCCCTTTATGTGTTGTCTTTCCTTATTAAAATATAATCTCCTTGAGGGCAAGGACTGGTTTTCTGCTTGTATTTGCAATCCTGGCACTTAACACAATGCCTGACATATAGTAAATATTTAATAAATGCTTCCTGATATGACTCCAATATGCACAAGACCAGGGCCAGTCATTGAGAAACCTTAGCAGCGAAAAAATACAATCTCAAGGCAGATTCCTGGAATCTTAGGATAATCTAACAATTATGCTAAAGAAAACATTTACATTTTCTTCTTTTTTTAAATTTGGAATTTGAGAGGACAACACCAATTTTGCCATAGAAATTTTGTTGTGATTCTTTGGTGCAAGACATTGGGGAGGTGTTTAAAAAGATAATGCTAAATTCTCCTCAGGAGCTAGAGACATTTGTGGAACTGCAGATATGGTCAAATGTGCCAATTCCATCTCCATTTAATCAACTGAAAAAAAGCAGTGGCGTTGTGCTAAGAGATTTAAAAAAAATCTCTCAACTTTCTCTATCCAAGTGCTTCTATATTTTTTTTGTTTGTTTTTTTGCAGATTCTAATACTGAGTTCTTCTATTATTACAGCAGCCTGCTGGTGAATCTACAAGCTTTGAGTTTCTCCCTGCTCCAATTCATTTTCCATTCAATCACCCAAAGGGTGAAGTCCAACTTTGTCACCACTTTATTCAATAAACTCCAATGACTCCCTATCACTTTTGGGATCAAATATAAAATACTCTGTTTGGCACTCAACCTACGCTCTCCTACCTCCTTATACCTTACTCTCCAATGTGGATTCCGATTCAGTGACAATGACTTCATGATTATTCCACAAAAAAGACACTCCATCTCTGGGCTGCTTTCTTTCTGGCTGTCTCCCATTTCTGAAATGTTCTTCCTCCTTTACTGATATTACTGGCTTCCCTGGCTTGCTATTAAAATCCCATCTTTTACTAGAAGCCTTTCCCAAATCTTTTTAATTCTAGTGCCTTTCTCATATTAATAATTTCCTATTTATCCTATTACATAGACACACATGAATATGTGTGTCTATATGTATTGTCAACTGGGTCAGAACCAGCCTCTAATCTCTGGGTGGCCAGAACTGAACAGGCTGGAGGCAGGAGTCAGGAATCAATCAGAAATGTAATTCAAAGTGAGGGTAAGGGTTTGCAAGCAAGGAACAGGTGCCTGAGCCTGAGTGTGTATGTGAAAGTGAGTGTGTATGAGTGTGTGAGTGTGAGTATGTATGTGAGTGTGTGTATGTGTGTATGAGTGTGTGTGTATGAGAGTGTGAGAATGTGTGTAGAGGAGTTTGGGATGCTGGAGAAGGGGACCTAAAGCAGAGTGAGGAGATCTCAAATATTTAAAACAATGGCTACATAGTGAACTGTAGCCCTGACAAGGAGGGTTAAGAGTAACAATGTGACGAGTTTGATTCAAAGCAGGGTTTCATAACCAGAAACAATTCTGGGATTTTGCTGTGGTTAAGATCATCCAGAGAATGAACGCAAAGGATTGTTGTTATACCAAACTCAGCAAATTTGCTTGCCAGACCTTAGCTCTAGAAAACAGGGTATCTTCTAATATATTGACAGTATGTATATGTACACACAAAACATACATGTAGCATGCACACACACACATATATATATAATTGTGATCTAATTATTAGGTTATAAACTTCTTGAGGACAGAAACTTTTGTCTCTTTTTGTATCCCAAAAGCTTAGCACAATACCTAAAGTGCTTAATAAATGTTGATAGATTAATTGATTTCCTTTTCCCTCATTATTTCTTTAAGAACTTCTTAAAGTTAGATGTGTTGCAAATTCCTCTCTAGGGAAGGATTAAACCAAATAGGATATGAGAAATGAGATTGTTGGAAAAGGAGTTTGCTTTATGGTAACAAGGGAGAGGTGAAACCAGTCCCTATGGAAAAATGGGAAGGGGCAGTGTCTCAAAGCCTCTGGTAGGCAAAAGTTTTCATTCCTTCTCCTGTGGGGCACTTAAGGAAGGGAAGGTCCTGAGTGGTGGGTCAGGGATTGTTAAATGGGTGACAGTATAGGGCAATTTTCTCTGAGCTCTGCTGATGATGGATCATTAACTATGAAGCAAGGATCAATCATCTTCATCATAGCCCTGATGTTCCTGATTGTGTTCCTGCTTATGGTTACTTTTTCACATTCAGACCCATTTTAAATTTCAAAGAACTGTAATTATCCTCCACATAATATAATTATTTCTAACAATAATAATATCTTTAAAAAATAAATGCAAAGATAGTTTCAACATTCACCTTTTCAAAACCTTGTGTTCCAAATTTTTTCTTCCTCCCTCTTCTTTTTTCCCCTCTCCTAGACAGCATGTAGATAACAATATAGATTAAACAATGCAGTTCTTCTAAACTTATTTCCACATTTGTCATGCTCCATTAGAAAAATTAAATCAAAAAGAAAAAAAAACATGAGAAATAAAAAAAGCAAGCAAAAATAAGAACAACAAAAAAGATGTAAATATTATGCTTTAATCCACATTTAGTCTCCATTGTTCTGTCTCTAGATGCATATAGCTCTTTCCATCACAAGACTATTAGAATTGCCTTGAATCACCTCATTGTTGAAAAGAGCCAAGACCATCACAGTTGATCATGACATAATCTTATTGTTGCCATGTACAATGTTCTCTTGGTTCTGCTCACTTCACTTATCATCAATTCATATAAATCTTTCCAGGCTTTTCTAAAATCAGCCTACTTATCATTTTGTATAGAACAACAATATTCCATTATATTCACATACCATAAATTATAATCTAATTATTTAGACCCAGGACTCAGTCCTTCCTGTCCTTCCCCCAGTCACTTCTTTAGAGAACTGTTACAAACTATTTGTTTTGTTTTTCTCTTTCTTTTAGTGCTACCTATAACCAGCTTCTTGAATTCCAGAGGTCAAGGTAGAACAGTGACATATCCAAAGTCAGCTGAGTGATGAAATGTCCTTTAGAAGACCTTAAAGACTTTAATCATCCAAGGGTGGAGTCTGGTAAAAACCAGAGTCTAAATCTCCATGCAGGTTAGACTAGCTTTTCCTTAAAAAAATAAGACATTCCATAATATTTGTTTGGTTTAGGAGAATAAGGGTTGAGAATCTTGACATCATTTCTTTATCACCTCAGCAAAAAGCAGAAGCACCTAGAACTTTCAGACAGAAGGCTGGGGTGAATGGGGAAAGGACCCACATGTGCAAAAATATTTGTAGCCATTCTTTTTGTGGTGGCAAGAAATTGGAAGTTGAGTGGACATGCATCAATGGCAAAATTGTTATGGTATATGAATGTAACGTAATATTATTGTTCTATAAGGAATGATGAGCAGATGAAATTCAGGAAAGCCTGGAAAGATTCACATGAACTGATACTGAAGTAAGTGAGCAAAACCAAGAGAACATTGTATATAGTAACAGCAAGATTGTGTGATGATGTGATGAACTGTGATAGACTTAGCTCTTCTCAACAATACAGGGATCCAAGACAATTCCCATAGACTCATGATGAAAAATGCCATTTACATCCAGCAAGAGAACTATGGAAATTGAATGCTCCATGGATGGAAGCATAGTATTTTCACCTTCTTTGTGTTTGTTTGCTTGTTTGCTTTTTATTTCTGTTGGTTTTTTCCCTTTTGGTCTGATTTTTCTTGTACCACATGACAAATATGGAAATGTCTAAAATTATTGAACATGTATAACCTGTATCAGATTACTTTCTGTCTTGGGGATGAGGGAGGTGAAAAACATTTTGGAACACAAAATCTTATGAATATTAATGTTGAAAACTATCTTTACATGTATTTGGAAAAATAAAATTAAAAAAAGGATTGGGGTGACTCTCAGAAGTTTGGTTGGTGGATCAGGTTGGGTAATGAAGGCAAGGACATAAACTCAGTAATGGAGTCTCTTGTCAGAGTATGGACATTTTAGGTGCTTTGTTTGCATAATTTCAAATTGCTTTCTACAGTGGTTGCACTATTTCATAGGTCCATCAACAGTGTATTAATATTTCTCTCTTCCCATAACTCCTCCAACACTGACCATTACCATTTTTTTTTTCATTTTTGTCAATTTACAAGGTGTGAAGTGAAATCTCAGAAATGAGCATTACATTTTGTTCCAACGTGGAACCTAACCTATCAGGGGAGTAGTCTGAATCAGGCCCAGTCTAGAACTTTACAGCACTGTTGCTGCTGCTGTTCCCCCTGCTATATACTTTGAGCTTCATTTCTTCTCTCCTTTTTTTGTTATGATTTTATTCAAAAGCTTCCATAATGGCAAGAAATTCTGTCCCAACCCAGAGCTTGCAATAGACACAGGCTCTCTAAAGGTAAGGAGAGAACATTGTCTCTTTGGAAACTTCAAATCCTAGAATTCATTATGTTTTTTTAATCCCTTTCTTACACAATCCAATCTAAATAATGGATTAGGGACAGCCACTTAGCTGAAGCCTCCCAATCCTTCCAAACAATTTTAAAATAATGGCCCAAATCAAATTCTGGAGTGGCAGAATGGCTCAAATCAAATTTTGAAGGGACAGAGCCAACAGAAAGTTGGAATGAGATGTTTTTCTGATCTAAGAAAGTTTAAGAAGTAGGCTGGAGAAATCTATAACACCAAGAGAGTTATCTGGTGAAGGTGTATCTGGAGCCTACATACAGGGCAGCAGCAACAACAGCAGCAGCTTTGGAAGTTCACAGCCTAGAAACATTAAGGGGACTGTACAATTGGTCAGAAAAATATTACAGGGGGCTCTACATCTAGTGCTGATTCGCATCTCTATTGTCCAGATGCAGGTCTAGTTTGCAGTTCCATGGTAGAGAAGAGAGCTGACTCAAGGGAATAGGGGCCCTGGTCACAGTGTAAAAGCACAGAGGAGTGCTAGTGTGTGCAGCTAGTGTATGCAGGGAAGCAAGGCTCTTTCCCTGGTAAAGACAAGAGCTCAGACCAAGATCATGGTACCTCAGAAGCACCAAAAACTTGCCTACCCTCAGAATTAGCTCTGAGAATAGCAGCACAAATACACACACACACACACACACACACACACACACACACACACAGCCTTGAAGCTTGGGAGAGTGCCTCCCCCACCTCCAGGTAAGCAGAACTCAACTTTACCATCAAGTTCAAAGTCAATAAATAAGAAAAAAAAAAAGGACAACAAAAACAAAATAAGTTGACTATAAAAAATGGTGGCAAAGAAGATAAGAGAAAGGAATAAAGGAGAGAGCAGATTAAGGAATGAAGTTGTTAGAAGCAAAATAGATTTGTAAAAATGAATGCCATTTCCTAATTGATTAGTGGTCAAAGAATACAAACTGGAAGTTTTCAGAAGAAATCAAGGCCTCAGATTTTGGACTTTCCACCATTCCATCAATCCCATTACATGACTAGTGACATTCTAATATTTGTGAATGCTCCAGGAGCCAAGGAGTGGTTGGATGTGGATTTAGGGCTCTATAAGACTATGTGACCTTGGACAAATCATCTAATCTCCCATTACATCTAGCAACTCTCCAAAGCTATAAATTGCAGAGTAGGTAAATTGTCAGTCTAAGAGAATGTATTTCCTCATTGGTAACTCCCTCTACTAATGAAGTCAGATCTTGCCCCCCCCCCAGAAAAAGAAAAATACATTAATGGAACCAACTAGTTAAGCACTAATCAGACAATTAAATTAAAAGGTCAATGGAATTGAGAACATAAGCACTTGGGGAAAGAATTCATATTTGATAGGAATTGCTGGGGGAAAATAGGTTTAGACCATCTTCTTATGCTATATGCCACAACATGTTCCAAATGGATACCCAAATATAAAAGGTAACATCACATTTTGAAAATGAGGGAAATGGGTGGAGATATCTTTCACAATTGTGGTTAGGGGAAGAATTTTTGTTTTGTTTTGTTTGGGGTTTGATTGTCTCCCTATCTTGCCCAGGCTGGAAATACAGCAGTTCACTTGTGGTCTTACTCCCAATACTGTTTGACACAAAAGCTTTGACCTCTTCCAATTTTCTGACCTCCTACACTAGTTAAGTGTAGTTTCTTTAGGCAGCCAGATGACTCTCTATTCCTGGGGGTTCATCATATTGGTGGCACACTTAATTCAGATAGCAGCCTCAGCTTCTCAAGAAATGAGAATTGCACTTTTCTGCACCATGTATGCTAGAGAAATAATTCTTAACTGAACAAGGGCTATATGAAATCATAAAGAAAGTATTCAGATAATTTTGATTGCATGAAATTCAAAAGTTTTTTGCATGAGCAAAATCAATACACATAGGATAAAAAGGAAAAACAGATTAGAGGGGAAATCTTGGTGTCAAATACCTCTGATAAGGCATATTGGGAATTAATGCAAATATAGATGATCAAGAGGAAATCCCCAAAGGAAATAAATAATTCTCAAAAGAATTACATTTTTTCTTTTTTTCATTTAATATTTTTGTTATAAGCTAAGGTTCATTGGATAAAAGGAGGAGGGTATATTTGGAATGAATGGATATAGAAAACAAATGACATAGATGACTTTTAAAATTTTTAAAATATTCCAAATACATGCAAAGATAGTTTTCAACATTCACCTCTGTAAAACATTGTGTTCCCAAATTTTTCTCTCTCTCTTCTCCTTCCCTTTCCCAAAGACAGCAAGCAATCTCATGTAGGTCAAACATGTACAATTCTTCTAAACATATTATTTCCATATTCCAAGAAAAATCAGATCAAAAGGGAAAATAACCAATAATTTTTTTTTAATTTTTATTTTATTTGCATAACATATGTGTGGGTAATTCTTCAACAATAACCCTTACATAGCTTTCCGTTACAAATTTTTCCCCCCAACTCCCCACCCCTCCCCTAGATGGCAGGATATCCACTACATGTTAATTATGTTAAAATATTGGCAAATCGAATATATGTATACATATTTCCAAACTTATCATTGGTGTGCAAGAAAAATCTTATCTACACAAACGATATATCAGATAAAGGAAACACAATGTAAGCAAACATCAATCAAGGAGTATGAGAATGTTATGTTGTGGTCCACATTTCGCATCCCTCTCTCTGGGTGTATATGGCTTTCTTCAGTGAACAATTGGAGGTGGTTTGAAACATTTCATTGTTGAAGAGAGCCATGTCCATCAGAATTGATCGTCATATAGTACTGTTGTTGCCGTGTATAATGATCTGGTTCTGCTCATTTCACTCAGCATCAGTTCATGTAAGTCTCTCCAGGCCTCTCTGAAATCATCTTGCTGGTCATTTCTTACAGAACAATAATATTCCATAATATTCATATACCATAATTTATTCAGCCATTCTCCAATTGAAGGGCATCTATTCAATTTCCAGTTTCTAGCCACTACAAAAAGGGCTGCCACAAACATTCTTGCACATGTGGGGCCTTTTCCTTCCTTTATGATTTCTTTGGGGTATAAGCCCAATAGAAATGCTGCTGGGTCAAAGGGTATGCACAGTTTGATAACTTTTTGAGCATAGCTCCAAATTGTTCTCCAGAATGGCTGTATCCGTTCACAGCTCCACCAACAATGCATCAGTGTCCCAGCCCTCCCACAACCCCTCCAACATTCATCATTAACTTTTCCTGTCATTTTAGCCAATCTGACAGGTGTGAAGTGGTATCTCAGTAACCAATAATTTTTTAAAGAAAAAAATTACAATTTGGGAGTCAAATCATCTGAATTCTAATTCCAAATGTACTATTAAGTGGCTGTGCCTAAACAAGTTACTTACTTGCCTGGGTCTCATTTTCCTCCTCTTTATAATGAGAGATATATAAGAGATAGATAGCTGTATAATAGTATTTGAGGTTCTCTTCAGCTCCAGATTCTTATGAGAAACATTTATTTTAGCATCCTTTACAGATCTAAAGTGACTTTGCTAGGTTAGAAACATAAAAATGTATTATGTATAACTTGGTTTGCTCATAAAATTATCATGCTTGATATATTTAGAGATGTGAAAGCCTAGGGAAAAAAAGCCAAAAAAAAATTCCAGGGGAAAAATCTTTTTAAAAAGGACTATTAGGAGAAAAAAAATGTCCTGAATTTTCCACTCATACTTTTTTTTTCTGATACAATAAACACTTCCCAAAGAACAATAACCAATTCCCCCACACACAAAATATCCCCCCTCAAAAAAATTAAGCTATAATGCCTGATAGAATGACTCATATTTCCTGATACTAGTAACTGTCTGTTCTAAGTGCATGATAGGCCACAATTTTAACTAGCATTTATAGGTCTGTGTTTCATCCTGACATCAATTGAATTCGATCAGTGCAGACTCTGATGTAATTGTTACCTCATATAATTTTCATCAAGAATGAATCTATTAGCATGATTGTGCATGTATAACTTTTGTAAAATTGCTTGCCTTCTCAATTATGAGGGAGAGGAGATGAGATGGAAGAGATTTGAAATGGAAGAGATTTGAAACAACAGTGTAAAAAAAGATTAAAATTGTTTTTTACATGTAATTGGGAAAAATAAAATATTAAAAAGAAAAAATGAGTCAATTATATCGAACATGTATCTATCTTGCTTTGGTATTATGAGCATCAGGTTCACAAAGTAAGGTCTTCTCTAATTTCAGTTTTAACAAAAAATTATACACGTATAATCAAGTAAGCATCTTTAATTATTTCTGTTGCTTCATCCAGTTGCCATTTACAACAGGAAATTTTTATCTTCTCAATTAGTTGATGACAAAGATATTTAGACATGTGGGCAATCCTTCTTCCATTGTATTATCTACGAATGGGAACATTTGAAGCTGCTTTGCATGTCTTGCCAAACATTCTTTTGACCAAGCAACTGCAAGCAACTCCTGTCAAATAAGGTTTTTACACTTAGCAATTCAATATGCAACCTTATATAATGCAAGAAATCCTTTTGATGTCACAGCTATGGTTTTTGGAAAGGTTTGTTGCTGCTTATTAAAGCATCTAAATTTTCCCTACAAAAATTCCCTTGCCTTGCCAATGTATTCTTTCTGCATGCTTTCAAGTTGCCATTTGAATTTATTGGGTTTCATGTTGTCTGTAACTGAAACATTTATACAAAGCAAACACAGTGGTCTTTCTTCTACATCAATAATAGTATTTGTAAGTCCCATTGATAATTATGATGGATTATGTTTTCTGGATTTTAGTTTTTTTTTATACTTAATAATGCAGTACTTCCATTACTTTATTGTCTTTGCATGTCAAGCTCTTCAGTGGATTTTCACCTAAAGTCAGTTATGGATTTATTAATAATGTAGGAAGGGATATTATTTCACTTAAAATAGTTAAAGACAATACAACAATTGGATAATGAAGAAGGCGATTGAAAATTTTCAGTGATTTTTTTTATAATATGGTCAAATTTTTTAATTTGAAAATTTTTCCAGGTTTTTTTGGGAGCAAATTTATTATATTTTACTTATCAACATGAGTAATACTGATAAATATATCACTATTATGGTATTTTTAATGACCAAACATTTAACTTTGATTTTATATATTTTGAATATATATATTCAAATGTAACAATCAGTGAAGCAAACAATCTGTATCTCAAGCCTACTCCAATTTTGACATACATGCACTCAAATTTGACCTTATTTCTTTATATTTTATTAAATAATCTCTGTACTCCATTTACTGTCAGTGGAAATAAATTAGCCACATTAATCCTGTGTTTAGCTGTGCATCCTATATATTTAAGGCTACTTGACTCATTTACAAAATTAGACAATAATCTTAGCCATCCTTTCCTGTTGTCACTAAAAAGTTCTTGCTCCTGTTTTTGTTTTTTTCTTTAAAATTTTTTTAAATATAGATTTTCATTTTTGAAATATATGCAGATAGTTTTCAACATTCATCCTTGCAAAACCTTGTTTGTTCCAAATTTTTCTCCCTCCTTCCCTCCCCAAACCTCCTCCCCTAGACAGTAAATAATCCAATATAGGCTAAACATGTGCAATTCTTCTAAACATATTTCTACATTTATCATGCTGCACAAGAAAAATCAGATCAAAAGGGGATCCCAAGATTTTGGAAACTCTGACTATAAGCAATTCACTTTTCTTCTCAGGTCTATAGTATTCTCTACATAATGAAGACATTGGGCTAGATGGTTTCAAAGCTATCTTTTAGCTCTAATATTTTGTAGTTCTAAGATCCTTTCCCCATCCAAAGTAAAGTCTATACTTGTTGGTTGAAAAACTTCTCCTTAAAGCAGGGTAGCAATTAAAGACTATATGAACTCAGGATAAGATGGGGATTATGTTTCTCACCTCCCTGCAGTAATATTGAGAACCACTATACCTTGGTCACCCCAGAGGTTTTTATTTTTTTATTTTTTTTTTTTTTGGCATTCATCTACCTCTGGATACAAATGATCATGGCATGTCAACAGCCAACTTGAACTCCTTATGGATGATAGCACTGAAACTGGTATTTTGCCTATTCATCACTATCTCTTTGGTATTATGTATTTTTATTTTATACATAGACTCATTTAAATCAGATGATCCTGAAAACATTTACAAACAAAATGGGAAGGAAGGGGGAAAAGATTTAAAAAATGAAAAAGATTTG
>JAJPUD010012491.1:35555-49077 GCA_023553655.1 Myrmecobius fasciatus | reverse complement strand
AAAAAAGGGAGGGAGGAGAGGGGGCAAAAGGAAGGAAAGAAGGATAAAAGGAAAAAATGAAGGAAGGAAGAAGGAAGAAAAGGAGAGAGAAAAGGAGAAAGGGAGAATGAAGGGAGAGAGGGAAGGTAAAATGAAGGAAGAAAAAAGAAAGGAAAGGAGAAGAATGAGGAGAGGAGAGGAGAGGGAAAGAAAAGGAAAAAGAAAGGGGGAGAGGAAAGGAAACAAAAAGGAAAGAAAAGGAAAAAGGAAAGGAAAAGAAGGGAAGGAAAGAGGAATAGTGGAAAAGAGGGAGGGAGGAGAAGAGAGAGGGAGGAAGGAGGGAAGTAAGTAAAACTGAATGATTTATTAAGTGGTCAAACAAATTTACCAAAAAAAAAAAAAAAAAAAAAAAAAAACCCTGTCAGAGATTATAAGAGGAAGATAAGGCATAAAGATGGGTTAAAAAGCAGAATAGGGAAGGAGAGAAGGTGCCCAAATGAAAGCAAGGCAAAGGAAAGATGGAACAGTCTGAATTTTCTAAGTTTTCGAATATAATATGGAATCTTTATAAGGGTCTAATTCTCCTTAAAAATCAACTTCCCTGTCATTCTCACAAATAACCTCCCATTGATTTTAAATGTTTTTGTATTTACTTACAGAAGAACATATCATCTCCCTCGTAGAATGTATTCTCTGAAGGACTGTTTTATTTTCTTTTTGTATCAATGCCTAGTGACCAGTAGCATTTAATCAATGCTTGTTAGGTGACTTTTTTTTTTCCTGAGGCAGTTGGGGTTAAGTGACTTGTTCAGGGTCACACAGCTAGGAAGTGTTAAATGTCTAATAGCAGATTTGAACTCAGGTCCTCCTGATTTCAGGGCTTATGCTCTATTTACTGCACCACCTAGCTGCCCCTAGGTGACTTTTTTTTTTTAAGGAGATTCGTAACATCATCATTCTATTACATTGTCATTGCCAAATTTCTTCCTCTAACTCACTATTTGTTCTCTTTTCACTTTCTTGTAATCAAGTTCCCAATTCCAAGATCTATTGAAATTGCTTTCTCAAATAAGAAATTGCTCTTCAATACCTTCTTATTAGAGGCTGCTGAGTTAGTGCTCTTAGAGTCAAGCAGACTTGAATTTAAACATTCTTTACACTTGCTAGTTGCCATGACCCTGGGCAAGTCATTTAACCACTATATATATATCTGCCTTAGCTTCCTTATCCGTAAAATGGGGATAATAGCAACAGCTTCCAGAGTTTTGCTGAGGATAAAATACAATATTTGTAAATCACTTTGAAAAACTTAAAGCATTATATAATTTCTCATTATTAAAATTAATTATTATTCCTTGAATTCTCTAATATATGCTACAGTAAACCCAGACCATTCTTTACTCTTTCCCTTTTGAAAACGTTCTTCTTTGCCTCCCAATTGACCTTACCTCATTATTCTTCTACCCATCTTACTACCCTTCAGCCTCCTTAGCTGGCTCATGATCTATCTCCTTAGGCCCAGGTGTCACTGAGCAGGTTCTAACCTGGGATTCCTTTTACTCTGTTTATATTCTTTCCTTTGGGGATCACTTCTGCTCTATGAATTTGGTGAATATCTCTATTCAGATAACTCCCAAATCTATATGTCTAGCCCCAGTCCTGCCCTGCCCAGAACTATAGGCCCATGTTAGCCTCTCACACTCCATAGGCCCCCCATCAAACACACCATTCCTTCCCTCTTATTTTCTAAATGTCTCAGTTCCCTGTTGTGGGTGCCAGTATCCTTCCAGTCAACCAGATCTATAATCCCAGAATCATCTTAGATAATTTCCTCTTCATCACCCACATGTCCTTTATCTAATTTGTTGTCAAATTTTGTTTATTTTCCTCTAATTCTCTTGAATATCTCCTTTTGTTTCCTCAACAGGCTTGTCAGGCCCTCCTTATCTTTTATCTGTTCTATTAGAATCACTTTCCAATTGTCCCTGTTATTTTCAGTTTCCCTCCTTACCCATTTGTCCTCCATACGGCTGCCAAAATAATCTTTCTTTGTCACAGGACTGATCGTATAATGGTCATATCTGACTCTTCATGATCTCTTTTAGAGTTTTCTTGTCAAAGATACCATAGTAGTTTGCCATTTCTTTCTCCAGTTCATTTTACAGATGAGGAAACTGAAGCAAAGTTAAGTGACTTGTTCAGGGTAATACAGCTAATAAGTGTCTGAAGCCAGATTTGAAATTATGAAGATCAGTCTTCCTGATTCTGGACTTTCTAACTCCTGGCACTCTATACACTGCTCCAATTAGCTGCCCATATTACACCCGGCTCAAAAACACTTTAGAGTCTACCTATTAGCTCTTGATCAAAATATACTCTTTAGCTTGATATTTAAGTTCTTTTAGATTCTGGCTCCAGCCTAACTTTCCAGCCTTACTTTATATCACTCTCTTACATTTCAGCTAAAATATTCTATTAGGTGTTTCCAAAATTCAGTGTTCCATCTCATCATAGGCAGCTAGATGGGCACAGTGAATAGAATACTGTTTTTGGAGTCAGGAAGAGCTGAGTTCAAATCCAGCTTCTGACACTTATTTGCTCTGTGAACCTGAGTAACTCACTGCTATCTGCCTCAGTTTCCTCATCTGAAAAATGTGTATGATACAGATTCTATGTCCCTAGGTCATTAAAAGAATCATATGAAACAATATTTGTAAAGCACTTTGCACAGCGCCTGGAATCATAGTAGATGTTACATAAATGCTTATTCCCTTCCCTTGCCCCTTTCCCTGTCTCTGCACCCTTACAAAAGCTACTCCCTAGCTTTCTTATATCCCAAATCATTTCCACATTTGCTGTCTGTACAATGAATGCCAGAAGTTGGTGGGATCTATAAGGCAGTATATCTTTAATATGTCTACAGACCCTGTTGAGGCCAGAATCAGGAAAACAATAACTAAATGTATTATTCTGAAGGAGACTTTTGCTTATCCACATCTTGGCTCAACTGACATTCTCATTGACAAATATTAAAAAAAACAAATATTCTGAAAATGAAATGATGTTTGAAAAGCCAACTAAATTACAGAACTAATATCTATAAGAAAATCAGTTCAATTCAGGACTAAACCATATTTCTTAGATATGAGTGTTCAGTCTCTTATATAATTATAACACGATTGAATTCACTAGTGATCTATAATATTCGAAATACATCAGATGTTTTCAAGTGGGAGATAAAAGGATAGCAAAGATATAGAAAATCTTTGTTTTCAGGAAAGACCAAGATAAAACCTTTAAGGAACTAATGATGCTATAGATTTTGGTCATATGGGGAGGAAGGATAGGGAATGGAGAAGACAGACTTTAATCTCAATTTGAGGGTCTTTTGTTTCTTCCTGCTTTGCCTTGTACCTGTTTTCGGTTATTTTCATTCTCCATCTTTTTTCTCTCTTTTTTTTTATTGTTCTTACATTTATTTAATCTCACTTTCTTAGAGGTGGTGCTTCTTTCAAAAAAAAAAAGCCCTTTTTCTTCAATGACTAACAAAGCCAAAGAAATGATGAGAAATAGTTACACATCATGGGAGAACAAGAAACCTTTAATGTAGCTGTACAGGATTCATATTTCTCAGAAAATAATTGAGCAATATTTAGGTGATTAAATCCTATATGCAGAGAAGACATGTTGAGGTCATCTTCCTGATTTTTTTTACTTCATTTTGGGGACTTTCACTGGAAACTACTGGCAAAATGAAAATTAGCTATGGTTCTAATAGAGTTTGGATGCAATTGTGCTGAATGATTGAATTTCCCGAATATTCCTCAAGGAATTTATTAGTATAGGGCTTATTTGGGAGGTGAGCAGGAGATAGTACAAGTTACTAGTTTCCATTTGATTCCTTTCTTGATTCCTTTCTATAGATGTTTGTTTTTATGTTTCACTGCTAAATCCATCAGTGAAGAAAGGGGCTGGGGTCTGTGCCTGAAGGGAGGAGTATATGAATATGTAAATAATACTTTAATGTGATGAGATTTTCCTATTTGAATATAAATTTGATAGGAGATGTTTTACTAAATATTGCCTCAGCTCAGAACCAGATGATCACATTTCATTAGGCATTTCTAAATTCCATATGCAATTCTATGATTTGCTGATAAAGTACATAAAGATGGATACATAAGGAAATTGTAAAATGTTTCATGTCTAAAGAAATGAATATATTTATATATGTATATAGTAAATATATTTAGAGATCAACTTATTATTCAAAAAATAGTTGAATGCAGTAAAACAACTTACATTAAAACTATTAAGGATAATCAAGCAGCTAGATTAGCAATACATGTCATATAGTTATTCACATTCTGTTCTGCTGTTCAATTGTTTTCAGTTTAGTCGAACTCTTTGTGACCCTAATTGGAGTTTTTTTGGCAAAGATATTGGAGTGGTTTGCCATTCTCTTTTCCAGCTAATTTTACAAATGAGGAAACTAAGGCATTTGGCTTAAATGAGTTGCCCAGAGTCACACAGCTAAGTGTCTGAGGCCAGATTTGAATTTGGGTGTTCTTGACTTTAAACTTGACCATTCTATTCATTGCATCTCCTGGTTGTCCTCTTTACTGTATTTTGGGGTTATAATACTTATTAAAATATTAAATGTATTTGCTACTCATTCCAAACCTCAGCTGATCATCTCCATTGTTACATTGGTATGTAAAACATACCATATATATGTTTCTTTATATGTATGTTTGCATATATACACAAAGACATCATATGTGTTTATATACAGAGATAGACAATGCATGCAGGAGGGAAATAGAGAGGGAGAGAAAGAAAGAGAGGCAGAGAGAAACAAAGACAGAGACAGAGACAGAGAGAGAAATGGGGGGGGTGTTAAATGTCAGTTATAGGAATTCTGGGAGTTCCTCCCAATCCATTAATTGTACTTTTAGCCCTTCCCCACAACCAGGACATCTGGAGAAGCATATACAGAATAAATAGGAAATAATTATCAAAGAGAAGGCACAAAAATTAAGAGGGGCTAGGAAAGGCTTCTGGTAAAATATGAGATTTTAATTGGGAGAGCTGAGGAAAGTGGAGAAGGGAGAATGTTCCTCTAATCTATTTGAGAACTGCTTTTTTACCTTCCCAATGCCCAATGATCATATCACTTCATTGCTTAAAAGTATTAATGGTTCCATATCATTTACTCAATTAAATCAAGATTTCATCATTTGCTGTTCAATGGATTTTACAACCAGACCTTAAACTCTTTTATGCTATTTCTCTTTATATGTGCTATGTTCCAAAACCCAAAATAAAACAATTAATCGACTTGTCATTCTTTGACAATCATAGAGTACCACATTCTCTCATCTTTGTACCTGCCTGCATGTTCTTCCTTATTGCCATAATGTTCTCCCCTACCAACTTTATCAATAACTACCTGTTATATATGTAGACCTCCCTGCTAAAAATGATCTTATGTCTTTGAAATGTAATCTGTTTTTAACTTACTTTGTATCCCTCTTATATATACTTGTAGTTTAATTTCTATTACATTTTTATGTGATATATTTAATCACCTTTATTAGATTGTCAATTCCTTCAAGGTAGAATTATATATTGTTTTCATTTGCATTTTAATTCTTTTTCTTATTTTTAATTGTGAATTTAATAAACATTGACAAATGTTTTGACAAAGATTAAGAAAGCATACAAGAAACTTCTGTTTTTTAAAAAGTACATATGGATAGATATTTAAATGCATATATATATGAATGTATATTTACTGAAACACATACCATACATGTATTTACAAGTATATGTCATTTCCAAATATACATGTCTCATTCTGTATCCTAATTACATTATTTCTGTTAGGAGGTAGGTAGCATGTATCATCATCATCATCATCATCATCATCTGTACTTAGGAATTTTGAAAAAATTCTTAAATTATTCAAATTTATTTGTCTTTATAATGTTGTTGTTTGGTATAAATTATCCTCCTGGTTTTTCCTACATCATTGTACATTAGTTCACTCAAATCTTTGCTGGTTCTCTCAAACTATTCTTTTCATAATGTCTTACTGAACAATAGTATTCCTTTATATCCATATACCATAATTTAATAAGCCATTCTCTAAATGACATGTAACTCCCCCTTTAGTTTCTAGTTCTTTGTCTCTATGTGATTTGAAATTATGATTGCCTTATCAAAAATTTTCTATTTGGTAGAAGCTCTGATTGAACATAGGCCTTATTCATTCTCTTGCTTAGATATAAACTATATAAATAATCTATGATTTCAAAACATTGTGAACTCTCATCATCTATTTAGAAAAATAATTAGCCTATGACTTAGATAACAAATCCTAAAAAGTATACTGAAGCATATAAAATTTTAGTGACTTGTTTGATGTCATCCATCTGTTAGAGGTTAAGTATAAGATATAATATAGTTCTCTGATTTACAATCCCCACACTCTATACATTATACTACTCTTTTTTAGAGATAAATATAATTTGTGGTAATATAGATTTCTAGGTTTTAAGGAATTTAAAAAAATTCAGTGATTCACTTTAACATGTATTAACTATTTCAGCTATTAAAATATTCATTTAGCACCTCACAATCTGAGAATCATGCCATTTTCCTGAAATATAAATTTGTGTTTTGGAAATGAGTTGTGACTTTAATCTTTTGAAAGCCTAGTGCCTAGTAGAAAGATACTCAATGAATATCTTCTGATCACTAGATTTAATTGCATGTAACAAGATTTTTTTTAATGTACTTTAAATATAAGATAGCAATAATTTTTCTTGGCATGTCTAAATTTATTATTAAAATCATTTATCTGGGAACTTTGCAAAGGACCTTCAATAAGCTGTAGTTAATCTATCACAAATGAACTTTTGGTCCTCAACTAGTGAAATAGTTGGATAAAGACTAATGTTTGGATTTAACTTCAGGTGAGGAAGGAACTTCTTGGGGTGGAGCCAAATTGGTGGAGTAAAGCCAGGAAGCTGCTTGAGCTTTCCAAGTTTCCCTTGAAAACCACATGAAACCAAGCCTCTGAACAGAGTCTGATGGAGTGGAGCCACTCTCCAGTTCAAGGCAGATGGGAAAAACTTCAATAAAGGTCAATCTCAATAGGATGAAAGGGGTGCTCAGAGAGAGTCTGGGAAAGGTAGTAAGAGGTTCTTAATTACAGATAAACAAATGAGACTCTCACTCCTGGCTCAGTGGTGGAGCAAACCAGTAGGGCAGTCCTCAGTCTCAGGTCAGAAGGCAAATTCTGTAAAGCCAGGACATTTTCTGGAAAGGGCAAATAAAGCTACTGCCTGAAAATGCAAGGGGCTTCTGTGCTCAAAGCCAAGGTTCAGAGCTGCACTGGAAGCTTAGAATAGCTACCTCTTTACCCCAGGAGCAGAGCTTGACCATAAAAGTGAAAAAGAGGAAATTACAAAAGAAAAGGAAAGGAAATGAGCAAGAAACAGAAAATAACCTTGAACAAAGAAAGTTACTATGATGATAGGGAAGACCAAAACACCAACTCAGACAAGGACAAAATGTCACAGAGGAAATCTCAAAGAGTGATGTGAATTGGTCTCAAGCCCAAAGCACTTTTGGAAGTGCTCATAAAATATTTTAAAAGGTAAATAAGAAAGATAGAAGAAAAAAATGAGAAAGCAAATTAGAGGTATACAAGAAAGAATCAACAGCTTAGAAAAGGAAGGCAATTTCTAAAAAAAATAAAAAGAACAGTTTCAAAAAGTAGAATTGTACAATTGACTAATTGGAAAAAGGAGAATCAGAAGATAACTGAAGAAAATCTCACAGTAAAAATTAGAACAGGGCAAATGGAAGTTAATGACTCTTTGAGATGTGAAGAGTCAAACAAACTAAAAAGAATGAAAAAAAATGGAAGAAAATGTGAAATACCTCATTAGAAAAACAGCTAACCTGTTATATAGCTCCAGAGAGACAATTTAAAAATTATTGGTCAATTTGAAGACCATGACCAAAAAAAGAGCCTGGATAGCATTCTTCAGGAGATCATCAAAGAAAACTGCTCTGATATTCTAGACATGGAGAGGAAAATATTCCCTGAAAGAATCCATGTATCACCTTTGGAAAGAGATCCCACAAGGAAAATCTCAAAGAACATTGTTACAAAACTCTAGAATTATAGTTCTAGAGTTCTAGTTCAAGGAAAAAATACAGCAAATTGCTAGACAAAAAAAAATTAAATATCAAGGAACAGCAGTCAAGATTATCCAGGATCTGGCAGCTTCTATAATAAAGGATTGGAGAGTCTGGAATACCATATTCTGGAAGGCAAAGGACCTGGGGTTACAATCAAGAATTAGCTACCCAACAAGACTGAGCATCATCATTCAGGGGAGACAAATGGATCTTCAATGAAATAAGAGACTTTTAAATCATTTCTACTGAAAAAAAACAGAACTAAACAAAAAATATAATTTTAAAATTCAGCACTCAAGAGAAGCATAAAAAAGTAAACAAGGGGAAAATATATATTATTGAAAGATTAAAATGCTTACATCCCTAGATGGGAAAATTATTTCTGTAACTCTTGAGAACTGTATCTGTTACTGGGGCAGACAGAAGGGAGGTATCACATAGGTGAGGACATGGTTGTGAATCAACTCTGATGTGACAGAGGAAAGAAGAAGTATAATGTGACAAATTAGATCACATGAATAGACACAAAAGACCTATTACAATCAAGGGAAAGAAGGGAGGGGAATGAGCATTGTTTGAAGCTTGATTTCATCAGTTTTGGCTCAAAGAGGGAATAACTTAATCATTCAGTTTTGGAGGGGGAATGGAAATTTATCTAACCCAAGAAAGAAGAAAGAAAAAGGAGGGGCCAAATAGAAGGGAGGCAGATACACTAAGAAAAAAAAGTCAAGAGAAGGGAGGAGGAGTGATAGGAGATAAGGTAGTGGGTGAGAAGGGTCAAAAAACACTACTAATGACACGGTGGAAAGAGAGAACAAAAGTATATACAGGACAGAAAATAGAATGGAGGAAAACACAGAGCTGGTAATCATAACTATGAATGTAAATGGGATGAACTCCCCCATAAAGGAAAGCAAATAGCAGAGTACATTTTAAAATAGGATCCTATAATATGTTGTTTATCAGAAACATATTAGATACAAAGAAACACATACAGAATAAAGGTAAAAGGCTGAAAAGAATTTATTATGCTTCAGCTAAAGTAAAAAAAAAAAAGCAGGGGTAGAAATTCTAATCTCTGATAAAGCAAAAGTAAAAATAGATCCAATTAAAAGAGATAAGGAAGGAAAGTACATCTTCATAAAGGTACCATAAACAATGCAGTAGTAAAAATACTAAATGTGTATGCACCAAGTGGTAGAGAAGATATTAAACCAATTTCAGGAAGAAAGAGACAGAAAAACTATATTAGTGGGGTACTTCAATCTTCCTCTCTCAAAATCAGACAAATCTAACCACAAAATAAGCAAGAAAGAAACTAAGAAGGTTAAAAAGATTCTAGAAAACCTAGATATAATAGACTTCTGCAGAAAATTGAATAGGGACAAAAAAGGAATACACCCTTTTTGGGGCAGTAAATGGCACCTACACAAAAATTGACCATATATTAGGGCATTAAAAACTTCACAATCAAATGAAGAAACGCATTAATAGTAAATGCTTCCCTTTCAGATCATAATGCAATAAAAATAATATTCAATAAAAGGCCAGGGAAAGATAGACTAAAAACCAATTAGAAATTAAATAATCTAATTCTAAAGAATGAGTGGTCATTTTGATAAAGGCCTCATTTCTAAAGTCTATAATTGACTCAAATTTATAAGAATTCAAGTCATTCTCCAATTGATAGATGATCAAAGGATATGAATCAACAATTTTCAGATGAAGAAATTAAAATTATTTGTGGTTATATGAAAAAATTATTTAAATCTTTAAGATCAGAGAAATGCAAATTAAGACAACTCAGAGGTACCATTATACACCTTTCAGATTAACTAAGATGACAGGAAAAGATAATGATGAATGTTAAAGGGAATATGGGACATTAATACATTGTTGGTGAAGCTGTTTTTGGAAAACAATATGGAACTATGCCCAAAGGGATATAAAACTATGCATACCCTTTGATCCAGTAGTGTCTGTATTGGGCCTATATCCTAAAGAGATCATAAAAAAGGGAAAAGGACCCACGTGTGCAAAAATGTTCATAGCAGCCCTTTTTGTAGTGACAAGGAACTGGAAACTGAGCGGATGTTCATCAATTGGGGAATGGCTGAATAAGTATATGAATGTCATGAAATATTACTGTTCTATAATAAATGATCAGCAGGATGATATCAGAGAGGCCTGGAGAGACTTACATGAACTGATGCTAAGTGAAGTGAGTAGAACCAAGAGAACACTGCACACAGCAACAGCAAGATTATTTGATGATCAATTCTGATGAACGTGGCTCTTTTTCAACAATGAAGTGATTCAGACCAGTTCCAAGGATCTTGTGATGAAGAGAGCCATCTGCACACAGAGAGAGGATTGTGGGAACTGAGTGTGGATCACAACATAGTATTTTCACTCTTTCTGTTGTTGTTTGCTTATATTTTGTTTCCTTTCTCATTTTTTTCTTTTTGATCTGATTTTGCTTGTGGAGAATGATAATTGTGGCAATATGTATAGAAGAACTGCATGTGTTTAATATATTGGATTACTTGTCATCTAGGGGAGGGGATAAGGGAAAGGGAAGGAAATAAATTTGGAACACAAGGTTTTGCAAATGTGAATGTTGAAAATTATCTATGCATATGTTTTGAAAATAAAAAGCTTTAATCAAATAATTAATAAATAAAAAGGATGAGTGGGTCAAATGACAAGTCACAGAAACAATCTATAATTTCATCCAAGAGAATGACACTAATGAGACCACATACCAAAATCTATGAGATGAAGCCAAAGCAGTTCTTAGAGGTAATTTATATCTCTAAATAGCTATGATGAGATCAATGAATTGGGCAGGCAACTAAAAAAGCTAGAATAAGAACAAATTAAAAAACCCCAATTAAAGACCAAATTAGAAATTTCTGAATCTCAAGTTCAAGTAAGTAGCTTCATCTATTCAATACTGAACCACTGGATAAAATAAGCATATAGATAAGTAAATCACCAGCTCATTTATATCAAAATAAAAAGATGTGATAAAAACCCAGAATAAGACAAACCACCTCATCAGTATTTCCACATTTGGAATATTCTCCACATTTTTAGGCACATCTCCATTTTTCATTAGGATCTATGCTGTCCAAGATTGGTCTAAAGGCAGATGGAGGAGATTAGATTGTCCTTGCAAATTTGGACATGGCTGAATAACAACTAATTTTTAGATATGGTATCTTTGTATTTTTTTAAAGTCAGATTTCTTTTCATTTAAACCCTTCCTCACAATTCTACTTTCCATGCATTTCAACATGCCGTTTTAAGAAAATAAAAGATTTCTTCATTTTTTGAGGAGTGAAGATGAGGCTAAAACCTAGCTAGGATGTAAAACTAGTATCACAAAAATGGTCTGTGATATGAAAAGTAATCTGATGCTCTAAGGAAGGGGTGAAGATGAACTAACCTATCCAAATACAACATACTGAGAGGTGAGAGTGGGAAAGCATACTATTATATCTCACAGGAAACATTCAAATTCCAGTATCTCATTCTCATGACAAAGGTGGTAACCAGAAGAGAGAATAGCACAGCATGAATCCATCCTCCCAACAAAGACTGTAAGAAGAATGGAAAATAATGCAAAGTTAGCTCCTTCTTGTTCAAATATATTGTAATCTTGGGTCTTGTTCTGTTGTGGCACAGATGTAAGACATTTTAATCCTAGCTGAGAGAATCCATGATCTAATAATTGCTAAAACTTTAGGTCTGCTGGAGAGTTGGGGGGTTGCTTTGACAGAACAGGAAGCTGTATTTTCATGCATTGAGATTCTCACATGCCCTGAAAGAATTTTTTTTTCCCTTGAAAAACAAAACAAAAAATGCACAGTGATGATATCTTTAAGTTTTGTACACAGTAGAGCCAGATTTCACAAGACTTATATTGTCAAATCCTTAGGACACCAACCTGACTCAAGGATTTAATTTAGATAGGGCCATCTTCCTATTTTATTGTAATCCTTGTAATGATTCTCTCTCTGTCTCTGTCTCTTCTTGTCTCTGTTTCTCTCTCTATTTCTGTCTCTGTCTCTTTCTCTGTTTTTCTCTTTCTCTCTCTCTCTGTCTCTGTCTCTCTGTCCCTCTGTTTCTCTGTCTCTGACTCTTGTCCCTCTGTTTCTCTGCTCTGTCTCTCTCTGTCTCTTTCTCTCTGTCTCTCTGTCTCTCTCTGCATTTGTATGAGAAATAGACAAGTTCAAGCTTGGGAAAATATTTCCATGTGACAGAACAGTAGTGTGTTCCAAAAGAACCAAGTCTTTGAAGAAATGAGAAAAATATCATTATTACCTATCTCGATGCTTTTGTATTGCACAATAGAAACCTGGACACGTTTTATGGTTGAAATTAAGGTTGAAAATTTTGGAGATGAAAATTGTCTATGAGCTTCCTTGTTATAAGGTTGTAAGCAGCTGCTTAAAACTGTGCAAGCAAAAATACTAAATCTCCATGTAGTTATTTTTCAATTAGCCACAAAAATGCTTCTAACTTGTGCAATGCCAATATTTCTGAACGTATATTTTACATATAATGCCTACATATAGGAAACCCTAAAATAAGTGGTAATACAGACAATGAAACTGAAAACATTGTTCTTGTTTGGGGCCATGTGAATTTGGTGATAATTAGTTCTATTTTTATATCGTACAGAAAAGTGAGGTAATTGTGTTTTAGTGAATTTGTCCTCAGTATCTGTGAGGAAGGAAAGTAATCATTAAAATATGATTGACAGAAAGTGACTTACTGAACAGGCAACACCTGTTTTGCACCATGTTTGAATGCAAGGATCTAGATTTTGCTCCTATAAATTTATTTAGATCTGAGTTCAAATCTAGCTTTATTATCTATGACCCTAGCCAAGTCATTTAAGCTTTATTTGCCTCAGTTTCTTCAAATGTAAAGTAGAGATGATAATAACACCTACTATCCAAGGTGGTCACATGAGAACATATTTGTTAAATGCTTCCTGTGGTGCCTGTCACATAGCTGGATAAATGTTTCTTCTCTTCTCTTTTCTGTATGACATTAATTAAATCACTTACTTTCATCTAATCCACACAATATATCTTTCTAAAAAAATAAAGGTTTTGGACTAATTGATGTCTAAGGTACTCTGCAGTCCATGCTATGAATGAGAATGTAATGAAAGCAAGTATGTGCAGTAGGCAAAAATAAGAAAAATGAGGAAGGGAATGGGAGGAGAGGAAAGAAAGAAGGGACAAAGAAAAGAAGGAAGGAAAGAAGGAAGGAAGGAAGGAAGGAAGGAAGGAAGGAAGGAAGGAAGGAA
>JAJPUD010012491.1:0-35545 GCA_023553655.1 Myrmecobius fasciatus | reverse complement strand
GAAGGAAGGAAGGAAGGAAGGAAGGAAGGAAGGAAGGAAGGAAGGAATGAGGAAGGGAGGGAGGAACAGAGGAAGGGAGAAAAAGAGGAGGGAGGGAGGAAAGGAGAAAGAAATAGAAAGAAGTAAAGCGAAAGGGTAGGAAAATAGAAAGGAAGAGCAAAGTGGAAATATGCATAGAAGGAAAAGGTGATGAAAAAGAGAGAAACTACACTTCAGTGAAGCAAACAGGATACTATGACAGCTTTTATCAGGAACAATCAGATGAAGTCTCTGACTTTCCAAGATTTTACTTGCTCACAGAATTCAGTGTCATGTAAAAGCTGGCAAAGTGAAGTTCAGAGACAATGACTATATGGTACATTTCTTTATGTTTCTCACATTTTAATTTTCCATCAACTCCAATGTGTTGTTGATAGAAAATAATAGTCTTTAATTTTTGAAGGATAGAGTTGGGAATAGGAACTAGCCAGGATTGCCTGGAGTTAGAAAAACTCATCTTTCTGAGTTCAAATCTAACTTCACATACTTACAGGATGTATGACCTAGGGTAAGTCACTTAATCCTGATTGCCTCAGTTCCTCAAATTATAAAATGAGCCTGAAGAAGAAAATAACAACTCACTCCAGTATCTTTGCCAAGAAAATCCCAAATGTGGTCATGAAGAGTCTGATATAATAGAAAAACAACTGAAAAATAAAATTAAAAAAAAGAAAAACAATTGAACAACAAAGAGCAAATAATTTAACCAATGACAACATTCTGAAAGATAAAAGGTCAGAAAATATGATATCTTATCTTACATGAAACATTTAAATTCTCTGATTGAGTTTTTTTTTTCATTTTTTTGTCTTTCATCAATGCCACATATTCAATTAGTGCTTTGAAAGAGGTTTATAAGGTCTAGATTTGAATTCCAGGCTTCTGTCTTTTCAACATGTGTCTAAGTTTCATTAGAAGGAAATTTTCAATCAGTTAAACACTTAAAAAGATAATTTTCATCTATGGTATATTTAAGAATTCAAGACAGTTAAGTCGATCTATGGTATATTGCATTTTCTGTGTAAAGACTCCATAAGTGCCTGAAATCACATTACGTTGATATATGCTAATTCTCACTTTTAAAATTTGAGAAATGCTTTCTTTTTGTCAGATAATGAGGAATATTATTTGATAAATTCTTCTTGTCTTTATGTATTTCAAATTATCATTCCCATACCAAATGTCCACTTCGTGGCATTGAAATAGAATAGATGTGTTCTATATAACTTATCATCTATCTATTTGTCCAAGTTCAATCTTATTTTATCATCCTATGCTTATATTTCTAACCCCTCAAAGGCCTTTAGAATTGTTCTTTTGTCTTCACTTGTGTTTGCAAAACTTCCCCATTTAGAATTCTGTGTGATTTTCATTAACATGCTGTTTACTCCCTCTCTCAGATTATTAATGATGAAATTAAATAAGTCCAGACCTAATACAACGACTGGAGCTTGCAATGAGTCACTTCCCTATAATTAGATACACTGCCATTTATCTTTACTATTTGTTTATGGTTTTCCAAACCAGTTCCAAGTCCCTATGTTCTTAAGCAGGTCAACTGGAATTAATTTTCTAGGGGGAAAAAAAAAGAACACAGTGATCAGGAAGTTAGGTTCTCATGTCAAGTTGTAATGCTTAGAGGTTAAAACTTGGGAGGATAAAAATCACATTCTCAGTTATAATAAGTCAGATCTAGTCATGATGTTATGCACCCAGGTTTAAATATTCTGAGGCATCTTACTGGTGACTACTGAAAGAATTAAGACAATTGCAATATCAAAAAAATATTTTATTCTCTGCTATATAACATTTTAAGAGAAAAATCTGGAGATAGTCAAAACAGCTAAGATTCTGCCCATGTATGGGGTACTTAGAGTTGGA
Organism: Myrmecobius fasciatus; assembly: GCA_023553655.1. Lineage (NCBI taxonomy): Eukaryota > Metazoa > Chordata > Mammalia > Dasyuromorphia > Myrmecobiidae > Myrmecobius > Myrmecobius fasciatus. Next base: position 33,625 of record JAJPUD010012491.1, on the reverse strand, counting down.
ATTTAAAATTATGGATATTAATACTCTAAAGATCAATAGAGGCCTTTCACTTTCTGCTAATTCAGCTATGTAGTAGCTATAATGTGATATTCTGCAAGCCTAAGTACTCAGAAAGTCAACCTAGCAGAGATGTGATGGCAAGTGCTCCCAGCTGTTGCCTTTTTATTTCTTCAATGGAGATATGCAACTGCTGCATATGTGAGCCTTCTGGTATTCCATTTTCACATCTGTCAAGTGAAAGAGTTGAACTAAATGCTGTCAAAAGGCCCTCCCAGCTATAAAATTCTCTAATTCTCTTCATTTATTCTGTTTACTTCCAGTTTATTCCAGTTTATCACTATAATCTCATCAAGGATTACTTCCTAAATGCAAGGTTTTTTTTTTTTTTTGAATTTTACTCTTTAAGATGTTTTGCTTAATTTTTTCATGCTCAAGCTAATAGAAAAATACTAGTCTAGTTCTTTTGTTTTAGCACCTCTGATGTGAAGGCTTGTTGAGCCCTTTTCAAGGCTGCTCATCCACCTTTAGTATCTACCTGGCACTAAACTTTCCCCTGTGGCTTCAAGAATTAAAACATGTGCAGCAGCCACACCTTGGCAGGTGGGCTAAACCAGGTTGAGAATAATTGATAGGTCTCAAATCTACCAGTACTGAGTAATAGAATCTGTCTGCTCCAAGCATGTGGAGACTGCCCCATGGAATGGGCAGTTGAGCACAATTTGTTCCAACGGCCATGAATGTAGCCAAAGTGGGGCTCCGCGGAATGCTTGGGGCTCACTCAGGCACTGAAGACACTTTGCAGTCCCAAGGTGATTACTTTAATGGGTAACATATAGTTGGAAGTACATTTGTTACTTTTGTCTGAAATCAATCCTAATTCATGCCGAGTGGAAATAGCACCAGAATGAGTTACAAGGACTTGGATTCAAATCCTAACTACAATATAACCTGGTTTTGTGAACCTAGATCATAGATCTCCAAACTCTCTATTTTATAGTGGTTTTACAATGAAAAATGCTTTGTAAACCGTAAAGCACTCTATAAACACGAGTTATCATTTTTAGTTTTCAGTTATACCTCTTCCATACAGAGAATTTCTTCTGTCTATGGATATAGTGTGCATATCTTTTGACAACTGTCTTATTGTATTGATGAATTCATTGTGTTAGTACATAATGTATTTCAAATACATGTCAATACTTTAGAATGAATCATAACATTCTACACATCTACGTGGAGGAAGGGCAGGAGGGAATATGATGACATTTTTCTTTCTATTCTATCCAATTTGAGTGTAGTATTTTATTAAATGGTATTTTTAAAGAAATGCATTATTTGATAAAATTATTTCTCAAACTGAATTCCATCAAAATGTCATAGTTGTTATGAGCTTAAAAAGCTTCTCCTCCTCTATTATTAAGTGATAAAAGATTATAATTTGATAAAAATGGATACTAAAATGACTGATTTTTTAAAGTATGTTTCAATAAAATTCAACATAAAATTCAAAGCAAATGCAAAAGATGATTTTTTATTATTTGAATCTTACAGACATGTTTGTAAATTGTTTCAGGATGTTCAAATGTAAATCTGTATAGGTGAACATCTGTATCTAAAGGTATCTTGCTGTGGATACTATGCTGGGAAAATATATTTACATGTGTTATATATGATTATTCCTCAGAAGGATATTTCTTTGTTTAAAAAAAGAAATACAAAGAAATAGTACACAGAAGTCAGATTTTAAGTTGAACAATAATCAATTCTGGTCAAGGAAAATAAATAATAAAACATGGTTCCATCTTAAGAAAAAATGAAGGATTGTAAGAGGAAAGTGTGTCATACAATTTTAGGTATGGTCACTGTAATTTTTTTTGTTTAACTATTTAACATTTGTCTTTTCAAGAAATCTTTCAGCACTAGCATGCCATGTGATAATATAGAAATGACTGAAAAAACTAAGGCCATCAATAACATTTTTTTTAAAATTTTGAACATTTGCTAAAGGATTCTATTATCTTCCTATTTAAAAAAATTGTAATTAGCAGTTTTCTATACAGTCAATTTCTCCTCATACAAAAAAATTCTATTTCAAGAATTCATCATATAAAAGTGATCACAATTATTCAAATGCTATACCAGTAGAAGATAAGTTCTCACACATTCTATCAAGCTGGAAAGCACTGCCGTATGGGCCTAGTAACAAGCTTTTATCTCCAGTCTGACAACCAGTCTAGCTAACTAAAAGGAGGTTCATCACCAGAAGGCTGTCCCTTTTTTGTAATATTTTTTTCATTCATAATAATCCATGAAATTGATCAAAATGCAGAATCATTCTCAGTACATAGTAAAGAAAAGGCAAAAAAAGAAAACAACAGAAATTAAGAATTGAGAGTAAACTATTCCTAGATCATTCACAAACATGAATACAAAATTATTTTAGCATTCTCTTTTGAGTGATCTTTACTCAATGATTGATGAGTTGGTATACTATTAAAGATATCACAAAGAAAAACATGCTCTCTCTATCTGGAACCAGAAAATACATTGAAGTTGAAGCTGAGTGAAACATTGATCTATAAGGTTTCCTTAGAGAGGCAAATTAAAAGATTGGTTTCATTATGAACAAAGAGAACAAAATAAATTACCAATCATGCATCAACATCTGCACTAGAGGATTTTAGCAAAACATTTTTCAAGATCCTCCAAACTTAGTCAACACATACCTCAATATCTCATGAATTCAGTGTGATGGAGGGTGCAAAGGAGAATGGTAAAAATGATGTCAGAAGAGGGAGCTTGAAATCAAGAAATGATATCTGATGCCTGTTTGTCACTAATATTTTCTTTGAAAAGATAATCAGAAGACACTTTTAGTGAATCCTAAATGAGGTCATAAAAGATAAAATTAAATATTTTAATGTACTAAAATGACTAATTCCTGACATAGGAGAAATTTCAGAATCAATTGTTTGAGTCTGCCATGAAGTGAGACATGAAATTGGGAATATGTGTGCTCATCTAAGATGTTCATCAGTGCTATGGAGGATGTTTTTTCACAGAGTAAGAAAGGAACTATCATTGCCTATCAGTGACAATGTTCTCAAGTGCTCTTATCACAGATAGAATTGTACTGAAGGTTTCCTCACTGAATTCCATTGTTTTGTATAATAGATTAAATGAACTATGCACCCAGTAAAATCAAGATAAATGAAAAACATATTACCTAGATAAGGGCATGAAATAGGATAAGCAGCCCATTGACTGTGTGTGTGACAGACAGACAGACAGAGACAGAGGCAGATAGAGACAGAGACACAAAGAGAGACAGACAGACAGACAAAGAGATGTTGCAGATGGACAATTATGTAAGGGACAATTTTCTAATAATATAGGCTTTTGATAGTTGCATCTATGTTAGCCACAGGTGCATGGTAAGTTTTGTCAGCCCTGGCCTGTGGTCAGTCCATAAGTGCCAGTTAGGGGGTAAGAAACATCCTCTGAAGTCAATACTGTTCAAATCATTAAAATCAAGTTAAATGGAAAACACATATTACCCTAGATAATGATATTTAGTTGAATAAGCAGCCTATTGACTAAATCCATTTTTGTATGTAAGGTAGGGAGAAATGGTGAGAAAGATATATGCTATAGATGAACAGCTATATAGAGGTTATCTTTCTAATGTAAATATCCCAGATTTGGCAAAGACTCTCTATATTTATAAATAAACATTTAGAAATGTTTTCATCATTATGAGTGCTCTCTTCAGAGAAAATCATATCTTTTCTTCACCTTCATAATTTTCTATACCCAAAGATATTGATCATCTGGCAGCTAAACTCTTGGAAATGATGCATTCTGAATTTGGCTAGTCTGGTCTTTACTATACTTTTACTTGAAGACCTTCCAATTTCTTAGTATCTGACATAGTTTGGGTTCTTCTAGTACTATGGAGCCTTCAGGAATCTTGCATTACCTTCAGGCTACAATTTATATCACAGTAGGACATGAGCAGAATAACTTTTCCATGGAGCAATGAAAAGAGCTTCAGACTCCAAAGAATAATAGACCAGAGATCTATAACTGTTTGTTGTTCATTGATTCTTGAGACAGGCTTGATATGAAGGATAAAAAACTTGGCTCATGTTTGATCTCACTATTTAAACCATCTGGAATTCTTTTACCAGAGTATGATTATATTAACTAGCAGGTTGGCTGCTGCCTAGAGAATTTTTAGCTGTTTTCATTCAATTCTTTATTGTAATTGTACATTGTGAGAACACCTCATTTGTTCAGCAGTCATATTTCCCAAGTCAAAATCCAATCTTTATATGCTTTAGTAAAATGATGTGCCAAACATATCTGTTAAAGGTTTTTTTATTTTGGAGGATTGTATTTACAATGTGGTTTCAGGTCATAGTATTGAAAGCATGGTACTCTCAAGTATCTACTGGGATCATTGTTTAAATTCATTGGAATCTTCTTATACTAGGACTTACTTCGGGAAAAGTCAGAGAAAAAACTAGAGTCCCATGGTTATGGCTCAGGACTCATTCATTCAGCCACTATATCCCTTCAGTAGAGGAAATATCTTCATCTTCCTTATCAAACCTACAAGTCTCTACCAAGACTATGGCAGTGTGGCAGTAGGAGTGTGCCAGAGATTTATATTTCCCTCTGTCTAAAGTCATCACCCCTCAAAGGAAATAAGGATCCTGTTAATTCCTATCTAAATTAACAAATTTATGGGTATCAGGACTTATCTCATCTCCAGAGCTTCAATGCGTATTAGGCCAATTAGAGCTGGTCACAAGAAGAGTCAAGCCCGAAGAATGTAGATCATGGTGGTTCTTTATTCAGCCCCAATTCTTATAGCGGCCCCTTTGCCCTTACTACCCACCTTTCTTATATTTTTCCTCTTCTCCTAACCTAACCCTGCCCCTCTTGGAGTCCCTCCTCCTTGTCTTGCCTCTCTTCATCACCTGACCTCTCCTCCTTGCCTCCTACCTTCCTGTGATCACGTTCTCCCATATGCCCACACCCATCATTTGCAATAAGCTTGTACTGAAAAGAGATATCTATATATGGAAGGTATGCCGTTAGAAGGCTGCCGTTTTCTAAGACTAGGCCTTAAGAAGGCCAATAATGAAAGCATTAATAGCAATCTCCGGCGCCTCGGGGTCTCATGTTTCTAAAGGAATCACACACCCTTTGATCCTTGATTCAAGGACAAGCTTATCCCCTTTACTTTTTTGGGGTTCTCCAAAAGGATCCAGATACCTGGAGTGTGGGATGTTCAGTGTCCTCTTTAGTCCTTAATCAACACTTATGAACTGACAAGGGTCCAGGAGTTACAAAAGTATATTCATGACACATGGCTAATGTAGATGTAGCTACTGAATGATTAGCCATGGATTCTTCAAATTTGATTCTCTGAAAACAAACTTAGGAATCTTCAGTGACAGAGATGTCACTTGTAGCAATTCATAGCAAATCATTGTCAACACTTTTCACTGAAAAAAATTATAGACATACACATTTGCCATCATATTTTTAATTCCTGTTCCCCAAGAACATATTAAATTGGAGGGTTTATATAAGACTAGTTTAGTTCAGTATATTTGGGTTTATTTTGAGAGAAACTATTTTTCCACTACATTAATAATAAATTATTCAGTACCAAACCTAAAACTATATCATAAAGCAGCAGTAATCAAAACATTTGGTATTGGCTAAGAAATAGAGTGGTAGATCAGTAGAATAGATTAGATACCTACAACACAATAATCAAGGTTTATAGCAGTCTAGTATTTGATAAAGCCCCAAATTTCAGCTTCTGGAATAAGAACTTATTATTTAACAAAAGTTGCTGGGAAAACTAGAAAATAAATGTCAGACAACCAACATAGACCTATATTTCACACTCTGTACTAAAATAAATTCAAAATGGATACATGATTTGGGCATAAAGGATGATACCATAAACAAATTAGAAGAACAAGGAATAATTTACCTATCAGATTTTTGGAGAAGGGAGAACTAGAGAACATTATGAAAGGCAAAATATACAACTTTTATTACATGATATTAAAAAGTTTTTGCACAAAAAACCCAACAGAAACAAAATTAAAGGGGAAGTACAAAGTTGGGGAAAATATTTCCAGACAGTATTTCTGATAAAGATCTTATTTCTAAAATATATAAAGAACTGTGTCAAATGCATAAGAATACAAGTCATTCTCCCATTAATAAATGGTCAAAGGTTATGAACAATTTTCAGATGATGAAATTAAAGCCATTCATAGTTATATTAAAAGATACTCTCAATCACTATTGATTAGAGAAATGTAAAATAAAACAACTCTGAGGTACCACCTCACATCGTTCAGATTGGCTGAGACTACAGGAAAAGATAATGAGAAATGTTGGAGAGGATGTGGGAAAACTGTGACACTAATGCATTATTGATGGAATTGTAAAATGATCTAATCATTATGGAGAACAATCTGGAACTATGTCCAAAGGGCTATTAAAAAACTGTGCATACCCTTTGACCCAGCAATGCCATGACTGGGTTTGTATCTGAAGGAAATCATAAAGGAGGGGAAAGAAGCCACATGTGCAAAAATATTTTTAGCAACTCTTTTTTGTGATAGCAAAGAACTGGAAAAGGAATGGTGGATGCCCCTCAATTGAGGGATGACTGAACAAGCTGTGGTGCATAAAGGTAATGGAATATTATTTTTCTATAAAAAATGATGAATAAGTTGATCATAGAAAGGCCTGGAAAGATTTACATGAACTGATACTGAGTGAAACAAGCAAAACCAGGAAAACACTGTACACAATAACAGCAAGAATGTGCAATGATCAGCTATGAAAAGCTTGGTTCTTCTCAATGGTTCAGTAATCCAAAGCAATCCCAAGAGACTTTGAACAGAAAATGCCATCTGCATTCAGAAAAAGAACTAAGGAGACTGAATGTAAATCAATACATGCTATCTTCACTTTTTTTTTTTTTAATCTCTCCCATGGATTTTGCCTTTTGTTTTGATTTTTTTTTCTCCCAACATGATTCATAAAGCAATGTGATTAAAAAATAAATGAATTTACTACAATTAAAAAACAACCAATTATTAAATTGGGATCCAGGCTTTTCTTTTTTCTATTTCTATTTCCTATTTCAAGAACCAGCCCCTATAGGCCAGTCAATCAGTCTTTGAAGGACATTGCTGACAGATAAGATTGCCCAATGCTATGCAATTTTGGGCAAGACCCAATCCAATTAAGAGACTATATTTCACTTTGGAACTAGTCTCTAACTTTTTCTCTACTGAGATGACAGTTAACACTTAATGATAAGTAACTTGTTTGAAGTAGTGATTCCTTTATCTTGTAAAATATGGCATGTTTTTTTGTCCTAATGGTAAAAGAGCAGAACATGTGCTATAACTTGAAGCCCAGTTGGTACCACCACCAATCAACTAATAAAATAGTCATCAAATACCTCCTATGTGCAAGTGGGAATATGAGGGGAAAAAATGAAATAGCCTCTATGACTAAATCCCAGTGGTACTTTAGTATTTGTTGGAATTACTGTTAAAGAGACCTTGATTAAGAAAGTTAACCTTTTTAAGCCTCAGTTTTCTCAATTGTAAAATGATAGAGATAGATTAGATAACTTGTAAAATTCCTTCCAATTCTATCTATATTCCTGCATCTAGCCCCAGCTTCTTAAACTGTGGTTCATGACCCAATATGGGGGTCTCATAATTTAATGTAGAGGTGATGAAATTATGATTTATTATTAATAAATGCTTGATTTGTATACCTATTTTATATATTTTTATGCCTGTAAAAATTTCTCAGACAAAAAAAGGACTGTGAGTGGAAGAAGTTTAAGAAGCCCTCATCTAAACTTTGAATTTCTCAGACTTGAAGAAGCAGAAGGAAGGAGGAAAGGTATTAAAGAAACCTAATGAAGAGTATTCATAAGAATGGGTGACATAGAATTTTTGTATAGAAACAAAGGAATTTTAAAGAAATCTCAGAATGAATAAAATATGTCATGGCAGAAGTAGGGCTACAAAAGTGTCAATTCTATGCTTTTAGTTGAAATTTTTAGCTATGGGATTCGCAAGTTAGATGGGGGGAAGTCTTTTGGAAAGTGAGGCTTCTTCTACAATGGAAAAACTCCTCAAGATATTACCTGTCTAGGGGCAGCTAGGTGGCGCAGTGGATAGAGCACCAGCCCTGAAGTCAGGAGGACCTGAGTTCAAATGTGGTCTCAGACACTTAACATTGCCTAGCTGTGTGACCCTGGGCAAGTCACTTAACCTCAATTGCCTCAGCAAAATAAAAAGAAAAAAAAAGATATTACCTGTCTATAAGTGATATTGACAGTTCTCAACTTGCTCTAAGATTGTAATAGTGAGTGGGGTTTTTTTTTACATAGACGGAAACATTGAAATACTATGTTTCCATAAATCCAATAGATATAATTTTTTCTTTCCAATTTTTCACTAGCCCTAGTGAGCCCTAATGGCTTAAAAAATTGAGAACTTATTCAGTCATCTAGCATCACTGATTCTACCTAATTCACAGAGTTCCCCTAAATATTTGAGGGTAATCTATATTTTCAGAACATTTTGTAGCTTAATATAAATATCTATAATATTTTAAATATCTATTTCTATATATCTATATCTATTTATGTCAAGAAAATTCATCTTCCTAAGTTCAAAAATGGGCAAGTCATTTAACTGTGTTTGCCTCAGTTTCCTTGCATATAAAATGAGCTAGAGAAGAAAATGGAAAATACTCCAGTATTTTTATCAAGAAAACCCTAAATGGGGGTCACAAAGAATTAGACACAACTGAAAATTGACTGAACATGCTTAGCACAGTGCCTGGCACATAGCAAATGTTTAATAAATGTTTATAGACTGACTCTGATAGATACCTTATCTTAATACTTTATACTTAATACTTAAATATCTTAATACTTAATAATAATGGGAAAAATCTTTGATTTCTCCCATTAAATTAGATGAGACAATATTTGTAAAGTGACTAGTACATAGCAGATGTTTAATAAGTGCTTTTTTATCCCACATATACATTAAATATCATTATTTTGAAATCCATGTAATTTAGTAAGGTGAAATCAATTTAAAACATCCATATATTTTATTGATTAGTGGTATGCCCAGGCAGGTTGGACTAAGAGTCTTAAATGTGATAATACTCCAGTTCTGTTGAAAGTGTATTATTCCCCATACATTACATTCTATCCACTATATTCAGACCTTTAAAAAAGTTTTTCTCCAATGCCTAGAATATTCTTGCTCTTCCTTTCTCTTTTTTGGGAATCCTCATCTCCCATCAAGGACCAGATAAACTTCCTACACGACCCTTTTCCTGATTTCTGTAATTGTTAGTACTCTTGATCCTAAGATTGCTTTTGTGCTTTTTTATATTTATTTTCCCCCATATATGTTGTTTCTTCACAGTACAATGTAAGCTCCCTGAGGACAAAAAGTACTTGATTTTTGTTTCTATTTCCAACACATATGTGTCAGTATTTGACAAATAATAAGTAACTAATAAATGTCCCTTTAATTGAATCTAATTTTGTTGATGAAATGGGCTTTTGTGTTTGCAAGGAATAAGGGATCATTAAAAGCATTGTGCCAATAAGCCTTTAAATATGTTAATGCTGCCATACATGATTGAAGATGGATAAATTTAGGGCTAAGGCACAGAATATTGAAGTCAATGTGCTTCTTTTAGCCAATAGGTTGAATTTCCATTCCTTCATGCTAGTGGAATGGATTTGGGGAAATTGAATTGTCCAGATCCTCATTTTATTAATGAGTAAGACCGTTTTCAAGTGATTTCTTCAACATCACAGTGCCAAAGCTGGGATTCAAGCTCATATCTCCAATTCAGTCTAGTACATTTCCCATTGTGCCGCATTTCCTTTTAAGAAGGAAATGAATTAGCAACATTCAATGTATCTCATTTTTCCTTTAAAAAAAAATAGAAAGCAAACTGCAAGAGATGAGATGATGTTATCTTTTATTGGTCTTCCTTCCCCTATACCATGATGGCTCTGAGTTAATGAAAAGGGAAATAAATGACTGTTTTTGAGTTCAATAAGTTAGCTGTTTTGAGTGGTGGCCAAAAAGTGACCACAGCAGAAAAAAAGAAAAAGCTATTAAGGACCTGAATGATCTTCAAACTAGATGATCAGTCCCTTTATGATTTTGGTTAAAAATGGGGAGCAATTATCTTTGGGTATAACTTTGCTTGTACTTGCTAAATTGAAGTTCAATTGAAAAAATTAAATTATGGATTCCTTAGTTTAAAATATAGAACAATAAAGTTATATTTGAAAATATTTTATCATCTAACAATCGAACTGATACTAAAATCAACTTTCTGTCCTGGATAATCACTTTTGTGCTATCTTTTAAAAAATATTTAACTTTGTGTTTTGAAAATAGTCTTGTCTCTTTCTTTCCCTTTCTCACTTCCTCCTTACATCCTTCCCTCCTTTCCTCTCTCCTTTCATCTTTTTCCTCCTTTTTTCCCTTCTTGTCATCGACTTTCTCTCTCTTCCTTTCTTGTTTTCTTCTTCCCTTCTTCCCTTCCTCCCTCCTTTCTTTCCTTTCTTCCTTCTTTCTATCAGAAGTGTATTCCTTTAGATTTGTGTATCATTCTAGTCTTATTGAAAATATTTCTGAGAATTTTCCTTATCTCCTCTCCCTATATATGCATGATTACAGACATACACATATTACTCTATATGTGTATGAATATATATGCATATATATTACTTATTAGAAAACACTAAAATGTATTTAATATAGCTACAATATAAGTATACATACATATAAATATGCATGTGTATATATACATACATATAAACATAAGTGCATATGCATAAACACGTGTGAGTGTGGGTATATTCCTTAGATTTGAAAGCACCCTCAAGTTAAGGGGAAGAACTATTTAAATGGCAACTTTTAGTTATGAGGGCTAGGTGAATGGAGAAGGGCTTGTCAAAGTCTTTTTCTGGGGAGATCAATTCACAATGAGGCACTTTTTGTTAAAAACATTAAAATATTGGTCACCCCCTTCCCAGAATCCACTACTTTCTCTCCTTCTTCCTAAACATAATAGTTTATCCTTATTTCATGAATTTGGGGGTTAATCTAGACAAAACTGCAAATGGTTATATATTCAGCCACTGCTCTGGATGTATTATTTGGAAAGCGACAGCCTGAGAATTAAATGTCCATATGTGTGGATGTATTTCAATGCAAACATGGGTTTAGGTTCTATTACAATATACATTTATGGCTTCACTCTTCCAGGGCTTTCTAAAGTTCTCCAGTAATAGACTCTGTGACAGTCTCACATTAAACCATCTACCAGAAGGGATTGACATTAGTTATGGGATAGAGCACTGGCAGCTCTTTAGATGTATAACTACTGTGCCATTTTGATGTAATTCCGTCTAAATTTCAAACATTTCTATTTAACATAATCAAGTGGTATGAAATCTTCTTTTTAAATGGCAAGTATACAGTCCTAGCTCAATTGGTACTTAGCAACGGTTCTTTTTACAATATCACAATAGCTTCCAGCAGGGAGGTTTTTAAGGACCATACTTTGAGAGCACAAACTCACACATGTACAATCAGTAGACATCAAGGTTCTATCTCCAGCTCCCCTTGAGATGTTATTTAGCTAATGTACAAATGTTACATCTAAGCTGTTAAGCCTGAAAAATGGAACAAGCGGTTGCATGCAGGTACACACATTTTTCATTCTCCAAGCTAATATCTTCATATCCTAATTCCACAGGAAATAGCATCTAGTAAGGTTCATTTTTTTTTTAATTAGGTGTTTTTCATCATTTAAAAATGCTTCTAACTGCCCATTCTGAAACATAATTTTACATGGGAGCAGAGCACCCCTGAGTGGATAGACATGGAAAGTTTTTTGAGAGTAGAAAACTGAATTTAATAAAATTATAGTTACCACCATCAGCAATTGTTACCATGGACATGTAATAAGATGAGCATTGATCCTGAAAAACCTCACAAGTTAAATTTAAGAAAAATAAAAATGATGATTTTTTTTTTTAAAAAAATGAAGATTGTCTAGTGATTTTTCCCTGTGAGGAGAAAAAATAATCACTCATCAGAGAGGCTGCATGGTATTGTGAAGTACTGGATCCAGAGCTAGGAAAACTTGGCTTCAAATAATGCCTCTGATTCTTTCTAGTTATTTGACTCTGGACAAACCACAGCCTGAATTATAGTTGTCGTTTTTCATCTCTAAAATGAGTTTACTTGTTCCAGATTTATGGAATCAAACACCAACAGAAACAGAGCAACTAAATCATATTTAAGGATCCTTGATGGTACATATTAAGTGGAGTTAGGAAGACATCTTCCTGAGTTCAAATTTGGCTTTAGACATTTACTAGCTGTGTGACTCCAGATAAGTCACTCAACCCTATTTGCCTTAGTTTCTTTATCTGTAGAATAAGTTGGAGGAGGAAATTGCAAACAACTCCCTTATCTTTGCCAAGAAAAACCCAAATGGGGTCACATAAAATTGGACACGACTGAAAACAACAGAACAACCAAAACAAGGGACCTGTAATTTCTCTCTAGTGGAGGATTTCTGGTGCTGTAATTTCTTCTAACAATGCAAGTCATCTGTAATTTACAGCCCTAGAGAACTGCCCCAAGCTCTGAGAAATTCAATGACTTGCCCATTAGAAGATAATAGAAGGTACAAAGCAAAACTCAAACACAAGACTTCTTATTTTTAACCCTGGGCCTCCATGTTGCCTCTTTGAACCATGATTAATCGTTTTCAGTAGTTTGATTAAAAGATAGGATGGTGCAATGGAAAATAATTAAGATTTTGGCGTCCCCTTGAAATCCCACCTCAGGCAGTTTCTTAGGTGACTTCGGGAAAATAACATATCTGACTTTTTGTTTCTTCATCTATCAAATGAAGAGCTTGGGATGTGATGCTGTCTGGAGTCCCTTTGAGATCAAAACCAGTGGTACTGTGATTTTGGAACCAACATAATAGAAAAGAAGTATTCAATTCCATGGTTTTAGTTTGTTATCTAGTACAGAGTTCAATTTACAATTAATAACCCAAAGAGTGTCTAGAAGAGAGCAACCATAAAACAGTGAAGGCCTTCATATCCACAATACTTGAGGAGCAGTTAAGAAATTGGGCATGTTGAACATGTTGAAGAGAAAACGCAAGGGAAACATGTTAATTGTTTTTCAGGTATTTGCTTTTTTAAAAAAAAAGTCTTCAGGTAAGTTTGAAGAATTATATATGGGATAGAGAAACAAGACTAGTTATATTTGGTCCCAGAAAATAGAACTGGGGGTAGAGATAACTAAGAGGCAAAATTTAGTTCAATGTAAGTGAAAACTTTCAATTGAATTTGTCTAAAAGGAGAACTGACTGTATTGAGAAGTGAGGGGGTCTATATCTAGAGAGATGTTTAGGTGAGACTGGGCATATATTTGTTGTTGATATTACAGTGAGTATTTCTTTTATAAATGGGTTGGACTAGATGGTCTCAGCTCTTTCCCAAGTCTTGAATTCTGGCAAAAATGAAAATGTATAAATTTAGCTGAATTTGAAGGCATTTCACTGAAGGTTCTTCACTGATACTGGCTCAGTAGCAATGGCAAAGATCCCAAAGACAATGAAACACATATCACAAGAAAAGATTAGAGAACCCTCAGGTTCCACTGAAAATCCTGTTGGGATTAGCAGATGATAACTGACTTCAAAGCTGAATTATCCCCTTCTTAATTTACTAACCTGCATGGAGTTGCTTATCTACCTCCAAAGAAATATTACTCATCTATAGAATTAACCAAAAAAAAAGGGGGGGATATTTTCTATGGATGGCTTGATGCTTTTTAGTGATTCAAAAATATTCACTTTCATTTCATCCTCTTCATTTGAACTCTAAAAATAATTTGAGAAGTGGTTTATAGATATGGATATTTCTCCAAGGTTAAAACATATAGAGTTTTGTCTTAAAATATACTGGGTAAAAGAAATATTAACAGATTCCATTTACTTTTTTGAAACCAAACTTTTGAAAAATAATTTAAACTGAATCTGGTTGAAAGTAAGTATCTCAAACCAGGTGAAAGCAAGCTTCTTGGCTATTTCAGAATTAGAAAAGTTTAACTAATTTAAACTATTTTTTAAAAAAATCATCTGGGCAGACAATTTCCAACCCATGTTTTTTGTGGATAAGCTCAAAAGTGGCTGAAATATTAAATCTAAAAACTTGCTTTCTTACATTAAAAATTTCAAGCTACAACATCATGAGCCTGATGATATAATTTTTAAGAGAGCTAAGTAGCATTAGTATTATATGTAATTGTTTCACTCATGGGCAAAAAAGGCCCATCACTCATAGGAAGTAGGATTTTAAGTAAGTTATGAGGACCATTTCTATAGAAATATGCCAATCATATCCCCAAGCTTCACTGTGCAGATGTAATACACCAACTTTTGGGATGCCTGCCTAATGCAATATTAATGCTTTGAAATGGTATCTGATTCACTTTGAGATATTGATCCAGGATATTAGTGCTTCAAAAATATGGTAAATAAATAAACACTATAAGGATGACAAAAGAGCATAACAAAAATGATCCTCTCAAATTTTTTCATCTTTTCCAGAATTTGACTATAATCAAGGTTTAAAAATCAGCCGTCTGATGTTCATTCCCAAGCAGCTTAAGCAGCAGTTTTCCTTGCCAATTTAAACTTTTACTTTTTAATGAAGAATTTAAACCAGAAAAGTTAAACATTTCTTGGTCTTGCTTTTGAGTAGGATGCAGAAGTTTAAGTTGGCACTGAAAGAACCAGCTCATTTCATCTCTTACTGAATACAACTAGAAGTTTTACTTAAATCTTTACAATCCTTCTGGACCACAAAACATTATCAGGCCAAAAAAGAAAAAGACAGACAGAAAAGAAAGATGATGTAAAGCACCAAACAAAAATACTTAATAGCTAAAGAATCTTTGAGAAAAACAAATATTCCTTTTATTTTAAAAAATCACCAAAATCTCTCCATTCATTAAGAGAAATCCTGCCTTGAACTAAAACCTCAAATTTAAAAAAAATACTAAAAACATTCTTCTATTGTATTGTAGAATGTATGCTTTTTATTCCAGTGACTGAGCCATTGCAGAAAGATCATTTCCTCTTTTAAATAGTGTCACGATTTGTTGGTACTATTTAAATCTTTGAGGATGTTTATGCATGGAGAATTCCCTTGTTGTAACAAATCTTCCAGTACTGGTCTTGATTTCAGACATTTGGTATGAGAAAAACATTCAGTTTAATCCCCTCCCTTCCCTTCCCTTCTCCTCCCAATCTAATCATACAGTAAAAGAAAAAAAAATAAGATATTAAGAAAACAGGAAATATTTTTGTTTGTTGTTGATGTTTTTTCTTAAGAACAGGCCCAAATCATTTTTCTATGTCTATGTTTCCCATAACCCAATTGGCCATAAAACTATTTATTTTCTCACTTTAGCAAATTCTATTGAGAGAGAATCCAATGTCCTTATTTTGCCTCCTAATCTCAGTAGGGTAACTATTGAACATCCTAATTTCCTCAGAAGAGAAGAAAAAAGGTCAAGCATCTCAAATTATTGCATCCAGGTCTGGGAATAATGTTACTTTTATAATGTTCAGTTAATGTAGAACTTCATTTGTCTGATGGTAATGAAAGACTAAATCAATTAGCCACAGCAGGACTGAATGAAATGATCTTCAATGTGTTGTCCAGGATGAGTGGATATAGTGAGATATGTGAGGGCCACAACCATAGAGTTGGAAAAAGCTGAATTCAAGTTCTGACTCTGATACCTCCTTCCTGTGAAATCTAGGATCAATCAGAATTAGATTCTCAGTGCCCCAAGGCAACTCTAAGACCTCAGTGAAGTAGCAAATTGAAATGATAGAGAGAACCAGTAATTCCCAATTTGATCATGGGAATTACTTATGCTTGGGAATGACTTAAACTTATATCGGGTCCAGATATACCAACTTCCCCCCGACACCCTCCTACCTCCCTCTTCCACACTAATATCAAAAAAAAAAAGATAATAACTACTATGAGAGAACTATAATGAAATGAGGATAATTAATAATAATAAGGAATGATATTTATGCAGTATTTTTAAAGTAGACACAGCATATATTATCTCATTTCAGTTTCACAATATTATAAGGTAGTGATAGTATCATCCCTCTTATGGATGGGGAAACTGAGAATTAAGTTAATTGCTCACGCTCATACTACTACTACTTATGAAAGATGAAAGATAATATATGAACACAAGTCTTCCTGATCCAATTCTCTATGTAGTTCTATGGATTATATGTACTTTCATGACCTTTTTGGTCTTGTAGACCTATTTCTAGACAGAGTGGAACATTTTTTCTCTGATTTTAAAGTCAGTGCTGGGCATATAGTACATGCTTTGTTGAAGGAATGAAGTACTGAATGAATTATTTGATAGGTTTCCCTTGACCCAACTATTTCCCATGCTTAAATTCCTGAATTTCTACTCTTAAAATCATTCTTTTGGATAAGGTGTTCATGCAGTTTGGTTTTAAGTGAAAAAAAGCAACATATTGGAAGTTTGGAAATTTGAATTCTCAACTGACCTTCAGGCAAATCCCATTGCTCCAAGACGGTCTGTTTTCTCATCCATCAAATGATTCATTAGATCCTGTATCTCATTGATACCAAAACTCATCTTTCAAATTCAAATCCTCAAAAGGGCTGAATATGCTAACTTTTGAAATTGATGATTCTCTTGATACACTTCAGTCACATTTAATAAGCTTCCTGACTTTGTTGATTTAGTCAAAAGAATCTTGAATATAGAGTATGAAGATCTGAATTCAAATCCAATTCACTAGCCAAGGCTTAGATCCTCAGCTGTAAAATGAAGATAAGAATACTGTATTTTGATCAGAGATTTAAAAGATAATGCAGGTAAAATATATAAATGTAAACCATTATTATTGTTATTGTTATGTCACACCATCTGCTGAGAACGATTAAACACTTGGTCAGCTATAGTATATTCAGATATGTGAATAAACTAGAGTGTGATATTTGGCTGGGTAAAGCTTGTATTTCACCATTTCCTGTTGGCATTTTACATATTGATTTAATGTCTGTAGCAGCTTCTGGGAAGATGGTTGGTATTTGGTGATTGATATTCCTAGAGACAAAAATTTTAATCATATATTTCACAACCTGGCTAGCCTTTTGCAGGGTTTGGTTGTACATGCACACATGTGTACATGTATGAATTGTGCTGTTCCTAAACAACACTCTGGTAAGCATTGGCACTTCCCCAAATTACATCATTAATAAAACAGCATTCATGCTACCAGAGATCATTAACATTTATTTGCCACAGTGTTGTACCCCACAGGAGATTTGAGTCATGAAGAGCAGCTGTCAACTCTTCTGATTACTAGTTGGCTTTAATGCAATTGCCTGACCCTGGTTGTCAATTCCCACCTAATACAGCTGTTATTTCCTGCTTTCTGAAATGCATCAGATTGGTGGGATTTTCTTTTGCTATGGCAATAACACTACAAGAGTCAAGGGATCTTAAAGGCTTCCTCTCCATTCTCAAATATTAACCATGAATAGTTTCCAGAAATATAGGCTACACCTTTCATGTTTCAAGGGAAAATTTCTCTCTTTTGTGTGAAGAGGGGAAAATTGGTCTTTATTAAATTAAATTACTCATGCTAATAGAGCTTACATTCTAATAGGACAATAAATAAAGGTATGCTAAAAGGAATATGGAAGGAGAAAAAAAAAGAAAAGGACTGAGACAGGGCTATGGTGAGGAAGCAGCTGGGAAGTAATGTTTTAGTTTAGTTTAGTTAATGTTTAGTTTAGTTTAGTTTAGCCTGGTTAAGTATATATGTATATGCCCATATGTGTATGGGACAGCTACAGTGGATTCTCATGGGTTCAAATTCAGCCACAGATACTTACTAGTTATGTGACTTTGGGCAAATGACTTAACTCTATATACTTCAGTTCCTCCATCATCTATAAAGATAAACTAAAGAAAAAATGGCAAGCCACTCTAACATCCTTGCTAAGAAAACCCCAAGATTGAGTCATGAAGAGATGTTCATATATATACATACATATATACATCAATACCATTATAAAGCACTTGCTATTCACCAGGTTTTACACTAGGTTCTGGATATATACTGATTAGAAAAAAAATAAATATCTCTGCTTTTTAAAAGATTACATTCTATTGAGGGAGACAAGTAAACAAATGTTTACACATAATAAATATGTGCCAAATATATACTAAACTAATGCAAGAGAGGTAGTGGGGAGGGACATTTGCAGTTTAGGGAGGTCATAAAAGCCATTATATGTAAGGAGGTGCTTGAATAGTGTCTTGAATGAAATGAGGTTGAGATGAGAAGCAATTTTATTCCAGGCTTGCATAATGGGTGATGTAAAGGCATGGAGATAGGAAACAGAGGATGATGTTGACAATGAGAAGTATAGTTTGACTGATTTATACAGTGCAGGAAAAGCCAGGTTGTAAAGTAATAGGTTTAAAGTAAGCTGTGTGAAGCCAAATAGAGGAGTTGCATTTGATGCTACAATTTATTCCAGTGTTTACTAGTAGCAAGAAGCGACTTGAAAATAGTGAATGTGGGCATTTTTCTGTCAGATGTGAGCTTAAGGAAAATTGTGTGCAGGAAGAATTAAAGTCTAATTTAACATATATTTTAACAAGTTTAACATATATTGAATTACTTGCCATCTAGGGGAGGGGATGGGAGGAAGGAGGGAAAAATTTGGACTACAAGGTTTTGTAAGGGTCAATATTGAAAAATTATCCATGCATATGTTTTAAAAATAAAAAGCTTTAAAAAAAGAAAATATTCAGGGATTGTTGAAAGATAGGCACATGAATATGTTGTTAGCAGAGTTATGAAATGATCTAGGTATTTCATGAAGCAGTTTGTAAATATGTAAATAAAGCAACTAAAATGTCAAAAAAAGGAGTAGAGTCCAAAAAAAGTAATCTGTCTCACCACCCAAACTGTCTTGAGTGCCTGTTGCTTTGCTTATCTTCTCTCCTCTTTCCTTTCCATGTCTTTCTCTAAGTACAAAATCGAATCAATAGTGTCATTACTTCTAGAAATTATAAACCTGATTTCATTAATTGGCCTATGCCTCTATTAATCAACTCACTCAACTCCACCAGACTAAAAATTCCATCCAAAAACATCATTCCCAAATAAATATTGCCTTCCCCTTTAAGTGTAAGCTCCTTGTGGACAGGTACTGTATTTGTGTCTCTAAAACTGTAGCATCTGATATAGAGTAAAAGCTTAAAAAGAGTTTTTGCCTCCATAAAATATGGATGACATTGCTTGTTCTACAGACCTCACTGGGATTTTGTGAAAGGAAAACTTTGCAAATGTGAATTATTATCTGTATGACCTTGGATATGTAAGTTCATTTCTATGGGCCTTAGTATCTGCATAAAGAAAACAGTGATGTCTAAGGCTGCTTCCAACCTTAAACATAGGTTCTTGTTGAAAAAATTTAAACAAATTTTAATTTTAAAATGGTTTTTAACAATATTTTTTGAGTGCTAGGAAACTTCGAAGAATATTGAACTTTCCCATAAACAAGTTACAGTGTTGATATTTAAATACAAGGTTGGCATCTTCATTATAAATTGTACAACAAACTACATAAGGCCTTTGTATTTTACTGGTTACCAGGTTATGGAGATAAAGGGAATAGAAGATAGGTATCCAAAGATGACATAGCTCAACAATCTTTTTTCCTCCTTTCTTTGGTTGTGGACTTGAGATTATGATTCTAAATAAGGGTATAATAAAAGAGATGTTATTCTGAACACTCATTTATAAAGATTATTAAATTTTGCCAACCTTATTGCTTAACAGTTAATTGCAGTAACTCATATGAAAAACTACAATTAGTGGTAAAATAAGTTAATAATATATCACCAAATTTGTTTGGGAAGAAATTATAATAATTTGGGTAACATCAAAAATTAATAAAACTGACAAGAAAATTCTGGGAAATTAATTCTGTGTCCACTTAGATTTTGAGTACAAAGTACCAGACTCAAAGACACTTTTTTGTGTGTTCTGTGCTATCCTTACCAATCATGCCATACCCAGAACCCAAAAATTTGCTGGGGTTGAAGACCCAAGAAGGTCTTGTTTTTTTGTTTCCATGGTGTGTGTGTGTGTGTGTGTGGAGGGGGTTGCTACTATTCTGTGTCTTAAAAATATATGTCAAAGTACACCCTTACATTTCAAAGAATAATGTTTACTTGCCTAAATTCTATCCTCATGTGTCTTTGACTGAAGAGCGCATCTATCTTTTTTTCTTCTAGCTGGACATTCAAATTAGCATGCTCAGTGAACCCAACTATGTGAAAACATCTCTAGGAATCTGACGGAATGTATGTGAATAGAGTTCGTGAATTGAATCCACATTTATTTCACAAATGAATAACTGTTGTCTCCTGAAGACTTTCCTTGCTATCTAGAGAAATAAGGACAGAAAATAAGTGCTTCAGAGCTAGTCAAAAAACCTTTCCTCTGAGGTTTGATTTTGATTTTCACATATTCAACTGAGATATAAGAGGTCAGGATTCTCTTTCTGTCTCTCTCTGTCTCTCTGTCTCTCTCTCTGCCTCTGTGTGTGTGTGTGTGTGTTTCTCTTTTTCTCTCTGTCTCTCTCTCTCTGTCCCTTCCCTTATCAAGCAACTGTTACACTGTCCCATTCTCATCTCTATTTGAAGGTTGTTGCAGTTCTCAAAACTGTATGATTTTCTAATGGTTCAAATAATAAATTACCATAATTGAAATTTAAATAAAATTTATAAAATATATTTTTGATGGAACCTGCCACTGCCATTAGATTTCCTATTGTTTGGCTCTTATTCAGAATGAGGAGCCAAATATAAAAAGGTTTTATGCATGCATGAATATGTATATATATATATATTCTATGTATATCCATGTATACAAGCATGTATACTGACAGTATACCCATGCTTGGAGGGCTTGTTTCATTTTTGGACTGAACTGAGATTTCATTTGGTATAGGACATTCTTGGTCAGGAAACCTACTCTACCAATACATAGTCAGCACCTCATCTGGAAATTATATTCTTACATTTTCCTGAAATACTTAGAGGTTAAGCAACTTGTCTAGAATCATACAAGTATGTGTGAGAGGCAGCCATTCCTGACTATAAGATCAGCTCCCTATCCATTACATTATTGCTTCACAGGTCTACTGGTATAGATGTAAAATAACCCAGTATTATTATCAAGTGGGTTCTGTGCACAGACAGACAAAAATATTAAATAATCTCTGCTTTTTATATTTTCTTAAAAGAGACAAGTACATATATAATAAATATGTGCAGAATCTTAATAAATATAGAGTTTTGCAGTTGTTTAGTCACTTTTAATCATGTCCAATTCTTTGTGACCCTATTTTCTTGGCAAGGATACTGGAGCTATTTGCCATTTCCTTCTCTCAGTTGAGAAAACTGAAACAAATAGGTTGATTGACTTATACAGGGTCATACAACTAGTAAGTGTCTAAAGTCAGATTTGAAGTCAGTGCCTCCTGAGATCTATCAGAGGATAAAATTCTCTGGATCAAATTTAGCTACCTTTTAATTAACAGGACATTAGCAGGTGGAGGGCATTATATAAAAGGAATTACCCAAATAAATCCTTAATCCAACAGTGTTTTGAGCCCCACATTTTATGCCAGTTTGAAAGGCTCTCATAGGCTAGTAATTGTGCCATGTCCTGAAGGTATAACTTAAGTGACAACATAAAAAAATGCATAACATGGTTCCTTCACTTAAGGAATTTACAGTATATGGAGAGAATATCAGTCAAGTATCAAAAAAAGATTAAAAAAAAAGGATAAATAGTAATAACAGGAAGCACATGGTAAATGTTTAATGGCAATGCATTCAATGAGAGATGGGATATGATGGTAACCTTTGAGCTATGAGATGCCTATTTGAATTCTGTGTCATAGTTTTATAAGCAGCAATGGGTCAATAACTTTTTTTTAACTTTAAAACTAAAATTTTTAAACTAAAATAAGCTTTTTAAAAACACTGTATTTCAGGCACTGTGTTTTCTAACCACTGGAGACATAAAGACAGACAGCATTCCTTGCCCTCAAGGAGTGTACATTCTAATACCTGATAACATGTAAATGATAAAATACAAATCAATTCTGCCATGATTGAATTTGTTCCAACACAATTGGTATCTTTGAGAATAATTCAAGAGTGACAAAAATTTTGTATTTGTCTATACTTGATTTCAGGGAAAAAACATAGAAAATAGAAAATTGTTGTTGTTCAATTGTTATTAAGTGCTTAATAAATATTTATAGAATTGAATTTAAATTTAAATTCTGTAGCAAGATAAGAGGGAATAAGCCCTGCCTGAAAAGATATGATTAACAGGCATATGGTTCTCACTTTATATTCATTCACAAATTGCAAACTTTCACAAGCGAATTTCAAGTCTTTTATAAGTTCTGGTACCATCAGAGTTGTGGAGGGAGGAGAGCTGGTTCACTCCTTCCCCCATAGCTAGGCCAAATCTAGGGGTCTCCAATGCCATCCTTTCACCCTCAGTGGATATGGAGGAAGGAACTTGGAGGAGAGCAGCAGCAGCCTGAGGATTCCATGGCTTGTCACTAGTCATTTGCAGTATTAATGTGTGTCTTAAGTATTTGACATGCATAAAATGGTGCTACTAATTTTATTAGTTTCTTCTCTTTTTATGTGTCACCGATGAAGTTTATAGCTTTGTGCCCCTAAATCCATTATCCCCATAAGTTTTGTGGGTTTTATTGGTCAGTTTTTCATAGCTCAGTGATTTTTAGGGAAGAATATGTTGAATAATAAGATATTTACAAAGTATATAAAAGTAATCTGAAAGGAGAAAGGCTTGAGGGCCTTCTGCAGAAGGGGAGATTTGAGCCGAGTACCTAAGGAAACAAGGAAGACCAACAGGGAAGAGCTAAATGTGAAATGCAGAACACACAAGGCACGAGGAACAGAGTGCAAGGCAGAGCCATAGTTTAAAAACTAATCCAATAATTTGGAAGTATCCCAAAGGGCTATCAGACAATGCATAACCTTTAACTCAGCAGTGTCTCTATTGGGCCTGTATCCCAAAGAGATCATAAAGAAGGGAAAGGGACCCATGTGTGCAAAAATGTTTGTGGCAGCCCTTTTTGTAGTGGCTAGAAACTGGAAACTGAATGGATGCCCATCAATTGGAGAATGGCTGAATTAATTATGGTATATGAATATTATTGTTCTGTGAGAAACGACCAGCAGGATGATTTCAGAGAAGCCTGGGGAGACTTGCATGAACTGATGCTGAGTGAAACGACCAGAACCAGGAGACAGGGCAACAAGATCATGTGATGATCAATTGTTATGGATGTGGCTCTTTTCAACAATAAGTTGATTCAGGAAAATTCCAATAGACTTGTGATGGAGAAAGCCATCTGCATCCAGAAAGAGGACTATGGGGAACTGAATGTAGATCACAACATAGCATTTTCACCTTTTTAGTTTTATTTTTTTTTTTGCTTGCTTTTTTCCCTTTCTCATTTTTTCCTTTTTTTTAATCTGATTTTTCTTGTGTAGCATGATAAATGTGGGAAAATATTTAGAACAATTGCACATATTTAACCTATATTGGATTGCTTACTGTCTAGAGGAGGGGATGGGGGAAAAGGAGGGAGAAAAGTTTGGAACACAATGTTTTGCATGGGTGAATGATGAAAACTAACTTTGCCTGTATTTTGAAAATAAAAGGCTATTATAAACCAATTTTTAAAGAAACTATTGCAATAGTCCAAGAGAAGGATGACATGGCCTGTGAGTAAAGTTTAAGGACTTCTTTGAGAGAAATTGTTCATGACCAAAGACACTTGACCTTCTTAAGCTTCACTTTCCTCATCTATAAAATGGGTATGTCCCACTTACTATATTACATTACCGGGAGGAGTAGGCTTTGTTAATCTTAACATGCTAAGAGATGCTATGAACATTCTTCTATGTTCACAGATATTCACAGAAGGGAAAAAATCTCTGTGTGGCAAAGCACTGACATCAATAAGCATGGAAACACCACCAACCCCTATTTTTATTCAGGAGCTTCTGCTTTCTAGACAATTATCTCATTTTAGCAATGGGAGTACTATCATTTTTGTTATTATTCAGTTGCTAAGTGTTTAATTAATGTTTATCAAAATTGAATTTAAATTTAAATTTCTCAGCAAGATAGGAGGAGATAGTCCTGTCCTGAAAAGACTTGATAGATAGATATATCTTTCTCACTTTTAAAACTCTGCATATTGTCATTATTTTATGGAAGGTTCAGGGAGGAAAGTCAAGGAGAAGTCATTTCCTTCTCCAAGTGAAAACATGAGGTCAGGACAATGAATCCCTCTGTATCTTCTGCCAGTTTTCCTGAAGAGTCAGAAAGAATTCATTAGAGGAAAAAAAAGGAGAAAACAATGACTGAGTTACAGATGGAATAAATATAACAGTTTCTGTAGGTGATCATGTCATGCCATCTTTACTCTTTGCATCGCATCATGTCAGTTGTGATTGATTGCTTCACTCTCTCTGTTTAGTCCAGAGTAACTAGAATTGTGCTTACGATGCAAATGCATTTCCCTCTCTTGATCAGCACTTCAGGTCTATTACACGTAACAGCAGTACAGGGAATCTTTTGCAGGTACTGAGATTAACTATGAGATAAAGAGCCCAGTTAAACATGCCAGGAGAACAACTAACTGAAAGAAAATACCCAAAGTGCAACCAAAGCTGTGCAGGAAGGGGAATTACTTGCCAACATTTTGGAAATCGGCTTAAAGCTCTACTCTCTAATGGTCCAAGGAGAGAAATGTGAAAAACATATACAGGAAAATAAACCTAAAACATCAATGTCCCTATGCAGAATGGACTCATATAAGTTTTCTGGCATTTGATTCTAGGGTTTTGCAGTCTCTTGGTACAATTGAGAGAACACTGAACCTAAAGTTAGAAAGGTCACAGATACTTATTAGCTCTGTGATCCTGAAGAAGCCACTTTACCTCTGCTTGCCGCTGTTTCCTCAATCAGAAAATGAGAATCAAAATAGCACTTCCTCTCAGACTTGTTTTGAAGATCATATTGAACAATATTTATAAAAAATGCTAGGCATAGGGACTGACATATATAATTCTACATATATCCTTATTCCATTTCCCCCCTTCCCTTTCTAAGGTATAAAGAATATGACTGAAAAATAATAACAAATCAAAATATAAATTATCATTGATTTTTATCTGGTGGCTCAATCTAGCTCTGTGATTTCATATAGGTGGAGAACTCCCAGTATGGAAATTCTCTCCCCTGATGCTCTATAATTTAGCATTTTACAGAGTTGTCAAGAGCACTCAGAAGTTAAGTGACTAGTTCTGAATCAGACAACTGGTATGGATCAGCATCAGTCTTTCTGACTCTAAGACTGGTCCTCCACTTACCAAGAATTAGTGCCTCTCATAAAAATTTTAATTGATTATATATGCATATACAAAATCTATAATATATGCATACATACATAATTTAAATATTTATGAAAAATAGCATGACTATGTATATACCTCCATGTTATATCACATATATAATTATTTTATATATAAATTAATACAGATTAATAGTAAAAAGCATCTCTTCCACCAATTTTCAAATGGTTCTTTATAAATTAATAATTGTTTTGGGTATTTGACATAGATTCTATACTTCCCACATAATTTCTGATGAATCTATAGGTGATAACTCTATCAGCCTAGAGACACTCAATTCTCTACAGCTTAAAGGCTGTTGCATAGAGTTGGAATTTCAAGTCTAATTCATTCCACATGGCAGGATATTATCTGACCTCCTGAGAAAGGGATTATCCAGGTATATACTTGGTTTTACCAAGAATGGGGTGGAAAGAGGTAGGATGGGACAAAAGAAGCCACATAAATAAAATGGAAAGGGGAACTACATCTATATTTAGAGTCTAAAGATTTGGAATGTTAAAGTAGGTCTTTTATGGTTTACAGTTGCAGGGGTTTTCCTGCAAACAGTTTTATCTACTTATACTACTTATAACCTAGAGATTTGGACCTGCTGCCAAAAAAAAAAAAAAAAAAGATATAACAATTTAAAGAGATTAATTTATATTCTTTTTTATTAGGTCACAAAAATTCCACTGTTGCAATGTGTTTGTGTTTGGGGAGTAGTGACAAGATAGACATACACTCACACACACATATACACACATACAGGCAATTTGCTATATTGGGAAGAGCCCTGGATTTAGCAGAAGAGTTAGATTATTTGATCTCTTGGGTTCCTTCTAGTCCTAAATCCTATTATACTATTTAATCATAATTGAAATGTATATGCCACTTGTGAAATGCTTAAACATATTATCTCATTTCCTCCTTACAATAACATATGGAGTAACTACTCTGCTTGTGTCACTTCTTTTTTTTTTTTTTTTAACAGATGAGGAAACCAAGGTTCTGAGAACCTAAATGACTTGTCACTTCACTAGTAAATGTCAGGGTCAGGATTTGAATCTACTTCTCCCTTAACTCCAAGTCCAGCACTCGTTACACTACATAAACCTGCCTATTCATGAATCCCACACTAAAACTCACAGAGCACAGATGACCCTGAGATCTCAAAGATGCTGCCAGGGCAGTTCCTACCAAGCTGAGCCAGTAATGGACCCAATGTCTATTTCCCCCAGATGACTTAAGGCTCATCAACAGAGGGTTAGTCACAGGGAATATATTTTTTTCATCATTATACCCATTAAACTCTCTATGAATGCATCAAGGCACTGTGTTATCGATAGAAGGAAAATCCATGAGGACACAATCGTTGTTACTTCCTGCATAATTTGTCTATGTATTTGCTTGTATATATTCATTCACATATATAAATATGAATACAAAAATATACATGGGCAGCTAAGTGGCACAGTGTATTGAGTGGCAGGTTTGGAGTCAGGAAGACTGTTCTTCCTGAATTCAAATCTGTCTTTGGATACTGACAGGCTCTGTGACCTTGGCAAGTAACTTCATCCTGTTTGCCTCAGTTTCCTTATCTGTGAAATGGTTTGGAGAGGAAAATAGTAAAGCATTCCAGTATCTTTGCCAAGAACATTCCAAGTGGGATAACTAACATGACTGAAAATGACTAAACAACATAATAATTTACAGAACTGTGTACATATGCATGAATAATTACATATACATATCTATATATTCCTATGGATATATATATAGCTATGATATGTAAATATATATGTGTGATTTGTGTGACATGAACATATTGCATGTAAATACATGGCACCAAATAGGAAAGAGTGACGTCGTGTATGTGTGTTCATATATGCGTACACATTTTGTTTTATGTTGACATGTTTGTATATGAATGTGTGCACATATGTATGTATAAATGCATATATAGCTATCCAGAAAACTGCACTTTATTTTGGCACACCACACCAACATGCAGTATAAAAATAAATATATCTATATTCTTATAGACTTTCATTTGGTATATTGCACAATCTACATGGATGCCTACATTATATGTATGTAACAATGCACAAAATACAGGCCCTAGCTATCTCATATGAAATATTGCAAGGTTTTTCATCTAATAAGAATGATGAATAAGAGCCATGCAAATAGATTGTTTGCCATATTCCTTTAAATTTGTCTCCCCTTGCCTCCTCCACAGTCACACATACCTTCAATCTTTCCTGTTACCTTTATAGAATCTGTTTCTTCTTTCTTTCTCTTTCTCTACCTAACTTGAGCCAACTGTAAAATACACTATTTTGATTTATGATAGGAAGGTTTCCAAGGGAAGTTGGACACTAAATTGTTCAGTGGAATCTTTATCCTTTGATTATGTAGTTGACTGAACAAAAGGGTTTTGATTCATTCTATTCCAATTTAATTCCATTTTCAACTGACCCAATAGCTGACCCATTTTTATGCTGAGTATCCTCAGGAAAACAAAAAATACAATGATACTTGTTAATCATGACATTTTGTAGTTCATGTTCCAAGGCCTTGGTTTTATAAAAATGGAGAGCAAAAGTTATGCAAATAGATGGTTTGCCATATTCCCTTGAACATATTCAGCAGTAACACTATTTAACCTCCATTGTAAGTAAGAGTAGTCAAAATTTTATTAGAACAAAATGAAAAAAGTGCACTTTTGACTTTTTAATGGTTTTTGTTCTGTAAAGATTGGAAATTATATTTCTATCTCTTTTCTGCAGCTGTTTCTCCATGATGTTTTATCTCTTTTCTCCTATCTTGTTAAAATTGTTAGAAAGAATCAAGGGCAATGGAAAAATTCTTGAGTTATTTCAAATTTTGAAATATGTAAACATGTTTGAATACAGCTCCATTTGAAAAAAAATATGTTTGTATCTGATAATACTTAATGGTCAGATCATAAGTCTGTTGAGTGATTTAGAATACAAAATTTGATTCATCAATAGATAATATCTGAAGTCATATGTCAAAATTGTCTAGCATTATCGAATATTATTTAAAGTCTCCTTTAAATTGGTGAATCTCTTAACACAGCATTCATTATCACATTTTAGTCCTTTTACTTGTATCAGTTTGTTGGGTGGGAAGTAAGGAGGCACTTTGGTACTTCTTTCAATGTACAGAAAATAGAAATCTGTATTAGGAAACACTTCAATATAAAACTACTGGATAATTAGAAGGGATATGTGGCAGTAAAGATATTTTAGCTCTTACATTTTTTATCACTTTGGGGCTATTTTTTTCTTTTTCCACTCTTATTACTAACCTTTTTATAGAAAATTGGCTTACCAAGAATTTATGAATTAATAAGTCTATTATAATGATGAATGGTAATTACCATTTAAATCCTGACTCATTCATCAGCTTGTTCACCATATGTCAGGTGACATAAGAGTGTATGAATACTTGTCGGGTGAGTATTTCTCAGCTGATTGTTATACTTGCTTTTAAATTTGATATCCTTATATCATTTTTAAAAGTATAAAAATATAGGTAATTTGAGGGAGACTTTGGAGAGTATTCTAAAAATGACATAAAATAACTTACTTCCACCTTTTTAGAACAGTAATTCCTAGGTTTATGTGGCAAACACAGACAATAGATTTAGATCAAATGATAACTTCATAGAAAGATATTTTCTTGGGCTCTAGGGTTAGTAATGGGATAGGTACTAGTCACTACTTAGTGTCATAAAAGCTACTTTCTTTGAATACATCAGAGACCTCTGAAAAATGAGTCAGCATTTGCATTGCTGCTCTATGATGAGGTGACCATTTTTCAAAAACAGTGTTTGCTTTTTTTTTTCTTGCAATTTAAATCAGCACAGAGAGATTAGGTAGATTTGGGGAATAGAGGTGGAGTCGTGCAAAGTTTTTAATTATGAGAATCAAAGTGGCAGGATTTGTCCTCATTCACAGGTTGCACACAGTGTTCACCTGCTGGGTCAAAGTCAATCACTATGTTTGGAGATCAGAAACATTTTGTTAAAATAGAGACAATTATATTTTATGAGGATGTCTGAATCTTTAAAGTAGAAGCTCTTCTATTCCACTTCAGGTTCCAATGAAGCTTTTTTGTCTGTGTGAAAATAGTGCAGAAACTGAAAAGAAGATAGATGATTGGGCTCTTTCAGTTGACTTTACTTCTTTTCCAAAGCCTCCCACAACTAGAAAGGATGTAGGCAGATATAATGATTGTATGTTCACCAAATAAGGCTGTGCTAAGCTGAAATCTATAATTCCAGTACTTATGATCATACTTCATTTAAAGCATGCATTTTTGCAAGCCTGGTAAACATTTATGACATTGAGAGTCTTCTTCTCATCACTTGCTTATTCCAAATTCTTTCTTCAATATCCACTGTATTCCTTTCAGTCTGCTTAGTATAATTAGGTAGGAAAGTCAGATAGTACTAGCATACACAGGTGTTGTAAAACCATTCTATTGTGATGAATTAATCATTAGTGATTCACCAAAATGGCTGTTCAGCCAGTGGAGGTCCAGAGGTATGAGTCACTCTTATTGTGATACCATCCTGATGGGGGACAGTTGAGTTATGACTAAGATTCACAATATTATAATGATTATGCCAGTGAAGATGAAACCATGTGCCAGTGTGAAGCCATCCATCAACCCATGACATCTGGTCCAGATCAACTGTTTATTGTTTTTTAAAGGAATTCTATTTTTATGAAAAATCCATGAAGCAAGGATCAGTGAAACTGAGCAGCAAAAGCATGTTTCTGAAAAAATCAAAACTTTCAAATAATTTAGTTCCAAGATTGTGTCTTCCATTTTGCTTTCCTCCAGTATATTTTATTTCCCAGTTTTTTACTTTTAGTTCTTTCTGGTGTTTTCTACAAATTTCTGTGGGCCTTCAGAGTACTGTACTATGAGTTTAGTAAAATTTACATGTTATCTCTGAATATGGCATATTTTGTTACTGAAACTTCTTGTCAGCTTTCCAATGACCAGCCATATTGGAAGCAACACTACAACACAGACATTTTCATAGCTGGATTCACATTTTCAAAGTTTAAGACCATATACTCTCATATTGTTTGTCATGCCTCAAATAAGGACTAGATCCAATAGGTTATTTCCATCTGATTTAAATTTTTACTCAATGTATTTAATGCCCTATATTATATTCACTTTTCCCATATGTATTATAGAAGGAGCACACTTTCTAGTCCTTCCTAAATCAAGCCTAAAACACATTATATTAAAGCAAAATACTAAGCAGATAAGATGATAAATTGACAAGTTTTTATGTGAGCCCCATAGGATGCATCTAATTCCTTTAAAATCAGAACATAAATACTCTAATTGTATCCACTAGTTCTTCATCATCTGTAACCAGTTGGTCCATGGTTTAGAATGACTCCCACATGCCTTCAATTTACTATGTGTGTATATATATCTTATGTGTATATAGTAGTCTACTCAATAAAGTGTGAGTTCTTTGAGCCAAGGACCCTTTCTTTTCTTTTATTATATGTCCAGAGATTAGCACAATACCTAATACATAGTACATACTTAAAAAATGCTTATTGATTGTGTGGTCTTTTCCAGCTCTTGATCTATATAGTATTATCCTATGAGTACCCTTGAATTCTTTGCTCCATTTTTTGTAGTATGCTATGTTGCTTCTCTAAATTGGATACTGAAATTGAATGTTAGAATCACAGGTAGACTTGGCATGTTGATGATGATGATGATGAGATGACAGTGAAAAAAGTAAATAATACATGCATTACTAAGAAGGAGGGTTAAAAGCCTTGCCACTAAATGGAAATAGTCAGTACTCAGCCCAAGGTAGCAAGCAGCCAGCTTTCATCAGTTAAGTTTAGCCCCTAGCTAATGAGAGCTCGAAAGTAGCCATATCTTCTGAAAACTATTTACTTATTTTGAGGTGTAGATTCCATATTTCTAGACCTCAAAGATTGCTACTAGGAAGAGAGATTGTCAGTTATTCATAAAATAAATAAATAGATCAATCAAATCTAATTTTCAGGGACCAAAATTAGAGTTATTGAGTGGTAGTAATAGTTGAAAGAGAACAGCAATGCTCATGAAACAATGAGAAAAAGGCAATGATTTTGGCCTAAATAGTTTAACTGACTCCATAATTACAATATTCCTTTGAAATATCTCACCTAAAGATTCTCAGTCCCTTCTTCTATTTGTGCTTTTTATCAAAGTTAATTTGAATGAAAATATGTTCCAGAGAAACTGAACACATGGGGAGCCCTACAAACATTGCTAATGGAAAAAGAAAATACTTTTCAAAGTTTCCTTGGGATAAACGGAGTGTTACCTTCCCTACATACACAGCACTTTTCTTCTGGTTGACACTGAAGTATATTAGTGGAGTAGAAGAAAAGCCACCTTATTTGTTTGGGTGACTTGAGAGCCAGATTCTATTAGGGTATAAATCACTTCCCAAAAGACTCTGATCATTTTACTTTGTCCCTTTAGGTCACTGGAAAAAGACAAATACTAAGTATCAGATGGTATCCTGGTGCTCTGAAAGAGTTAATACATTTTCTAAAGAGCCTTTATAATCTTCAGGACTCCTTTAGATACTTAAAATCTGGCTAAACAAATATTAGTTGATGACAATGACTCATGCTCCCACCATTTGTTAAATTCATTCTGTGGACTACAGGGACTTTTAATTTCCAAGACTGTCAATCTGACACCTTTTATCAACAATAAGAAAGAAAACTTTGAGCACCACGGAAGTCTGTGCATTCTCTTCCATTTTTCTAGAACTTATTACCAGAGCAAGCAGTTCTTTACATCGCTTGTAGAATAAAAATGATGACAAGGAGAAAGAGGAACTTAAAATGAGGAAGACAGAAACATTAAAAGAAATGTTGATGGTACATGGTTAGGAAGCTATATATTACTTAATGGACATTGGAGTGGGATCTGGGATTTCTTTGATTAATTTTTAAGCTGAGAGATAAACCTTTCAGGAGCAATATTTGTATTGTCTGTTTTTTGTTTTGTTTTTTGTTTATTTGTTTGTTTTGTTGAGTCTGTGATTTCACAGAAGTTGGAACTCCTTGACATGGAAACTTCCTTTACTAAAAAAGAGCTAAACCTTACTCAAATACTGTTCTAGGAAAACAGAAAATAGAAGTATACTTTTGGGTTGTAATTGCCCAGAATTTAGCTTAGCACTTGGCATATAGGAAGGGTTTAAAAGATTCTTGTTAATTTATTGATTAAGGAAGCAATACAATACACAGTAATTGTTAAAAGAGATAAAAATCAATTTGATGTGTTGGTTTGGACCTCCAATTTCATGGATGCAGGAAATTCTTCAGTACCGACACTCCCTCCATTGATGAAAATGGCAATCCACTTGCAACTCGTAGTCTTAAGGAATAACCTTGGGCATTGATAATATGTATCAGAATCATGTCAGAATCAGAATCGTAAACCCAATTCTTTCTAAAGACAAGATTAATCATCTGCTCAGTAAGACTTGTTGCCATATATATGTATATACATATATAGCATATATATGTATACATATCATGTGTATATATGATATAAACACATGATGTGTATATATAAAATGTATAGATGGAGAAATGAGATTAATAAATAGATTGATGGATTGATAGAGAAGTATGATTTCATTGGTATAGGTATCTTCTGAGCAATGAAATACTCTTTAATAATTCATCATGACACCTCTTCTACAATTTAAGGAATCTTAGGGAATTGATTAGAACAGGGCTTCTTAAACATTTTTTTTGTCTTTTTTT
>JAJPUD010012490.1:20388-49080 GCA_023553655.1 Myrmecobius fasciatus | reverse complement strand
TGATTTGAGAGAAGATCGGAGGAGAGGCAGAAAGTCACCTTTTCACTCCGCCATCTTGGCTCCGCCCCTAATAGAGAAATTCTAAAGGCGACTGTTGTACGACCCAAGGTAAAGCTACTATTTTAGCTGCTATGAATTGATATAATTTCATAAATTTTAACTAATATTAATTGATATAATTCCAAAAATTCTAAAAAGCACAAACAATGACAAGAAATTAAGGGATTAACTGCCAAAGAAGATTTTTAAATTTTCCATTTTCTTTATTTAGGGAGCCCTAAAGATTGAACTTAAAGGCCAAATGAAATAATAGCTTCAGTAAAGTAGTAAAATATAAAACAAACTCACAAAATCATCAGCCTTTCTTCATATTATCCCATCAAAAAGAGCAATGAAATTTCATTTTTAAAAATAGTATGTATAAATTATAAAGGGGGTGTTGTCTTATCTATCAATAAATACAAAGAAATCATACAGTAACAATTTTGAAACAACAGAAATAAAAAGAGAAATTAAAGGAACCCTCAAATAATTGAAGAGATCTTAATGTTTATAACTGGACTATGCTGATGCAATATAAATGACTTTACTTAAAATAATTTCCATATTCATTACTCTATCCATCAAAACTTCTAAGGGGTTACTTTATAGAATAAGAAAAAAAAATTAATTAAGCTAAAGAAACAAAAAGTAAACCATCTCAAGGGTAATAATGACAGGAAAAAATACATGGGAAATAAATATTACAGACCCAGCAGTAGCATATTTCAAACTCTACTACAAAACAATAATCATGAAAACTATTTGGTACTGCTTAAAAAATAGACACAGAAGCAAACTACCACAGTAACATAGCTTCTAACAAATCTAAGGATACCAAGAACTAACTTTCAATGAGAACTGCTGGAACACCTGGAAAGCAGACTGACAGAAATTGGATTTAGACCAAAATCTCATATAATATACCATAACAAACTTCAAATAAATACATGATATAAAGATGAAAGGCAATATCATTTTTTTAAATAGAAGACTATGGAAGATGATATTTTTCACAATGATGAATAAGGGAGGAATTTTGAT
Source organism: Myrmecobius fasciatus (assembly GCA_023553655.1). Lineage (NCBI taxonomy): Eukaryota > Metazoa > Chordata > Mammalia > Dasyuromorphia > Myrmecobiidae > Myrmecobius > Myrmecobius fasciatus. Next base: position 47,997 of record JAJPUD010012490.1, on the reverse strand, counting down.
AGCAAAATGGATAAATTTTGATAATCATGATAATTCTTCTTCTTCTGATGATGATGATGATGATTTCCTCATCCTCAACTTCTTCATCCTTCTCTTCCTCTTCTTTCTCCTCCTCTTCCTCTTCTTCCTCCTTCTTCATTACCATCACCATCAACCTTATATCTATTACTACTCAACAGAAATAATGACTGAATATCTCCAATATCATCATTCCTATCCAGCCTAATCTCTATTAACAAATTAATGATTCGATCATAATAACAACAAAATATTTAATCTAAAATCCACAAATATCAAACCATCTCTAAGGGGTACAGAACTCCCTGGATTTTAACTCTATTCATACTACTAAAGATTATTTGAATATAATCCCAATTATTATACTTCAAAATTGAGTTGCTAAAATTCTCTGCATTCAGTGGTAGCAATTCACTTGTAGAAATCTAACTGTTCCATTTTAAATCACAATGGGACCTAGGATCACACTTTTTTCTAAGTCAAAACCAGTTCAAAAGTATTGTTTGTAATTTCAAACTTCTTCACACTCATGCTTTGTACTCTTTTTAAAATGGCTTTTCATTTTTAAGGTATATGTAAAGAAATTTTTCAGCATTTACCTTTGCAAAACCTTATATTCCAATGTTTCTCCCTCCCTTTTCCCTACCCATAGACAGTAAGTAATACAATATAGGTTAAACATATGTTTGCTTCTAACATATTTCTACATTTATCATATTGCACAAGAAAAATCAGATCAAAAAGAAAACAAGTGAGAAAGAAAAAAACACAATTCTTTGTAATTCTTATACTTCAATGTATTATCGAAATGTTTTGCTTATAATTTAAAAGAAATATCCTTTCAATTTAACAATGCTCATATGACAAAGAAAACGCATATCTTTTTTATCATACCAGCCCCCATATTTCTGAACAAACCATATAGACAACTAGTTATGTTTCTAGATTGGGAGGTATATCTTATTGCTAGATGTCAGCAATCTTTAAAAAAGTAATGGAAATTATACAGAGAAATGAATATTAATAACCAATGATTTGGGAAGATCCGTTACTCCCCTTTTTTCTATAGTCCTCATTTCAAAATTCAGTCTCAGGACATTAGTCAGTCTTGGTCAAACTCCATTCACTCTTCCAACAAGGTTTGAGTGGGGGAAAATTCCTTAAATAAATTGCCCAAGGCTGGATAACTTAAAAATAATGATAATTCATTAGAACAGATACAGTCCTTCATTGTAATATTCATTCTTTCATTAACTGTTAATCAATCAGAGTTGATTGTTACCCTAAAGAACATTCCTTTTCCAAGGGCACATAAACTATGAGCCTGCTGCCATAATTGTCTTCCACATTCATGAGTACCACTAACCTTTGTTAAAATGCTACCCAGAAATCATGTCTCTCAAACTTTTTAAAGACCACTTTTCCAAACATCAATTCCCTTATCCTCCCAAGTCCTGAAAAGCTTTATCATGTATATTTTATTGATGCCACAATGACACCAAAATACAGAATGATGCAATGATGGACACATAATGAAAATGCCACATGCTTTATCTGGCCTTACCTTTTTATATGCGATCCAGTCAAAAACCCGTTCAATATCAGTGGCCTGTATCACTTTTTGGGATACTGGGTGTGAACTGGCCAAGCCATCCAGGAGCATCACTTCATGGAGTACATCAGTCAGAAATCTCTGTTTTTCCTATAAATACAGTAGATAACATAGTGTCTCATATGATATGAGTGACAAATAATTATGTTTATATTCACAACAACCCAAAAATAATGTGTATCACTTAGAAATAACAAGGAAGAGTAGCTTATGATGTTCACCATGTATCAACTTTTGCCAAGACTCCAATAAAGGAAATCAATGTATAAAAAGATGCAAAACCAAAGTGCAAAACTTGGTTCTCAGTAAACATATAGTAAAATTCAGCTGAAATGAAATTTCAAACTTTAGTAACTTAGCTTATAACAAAGGTAAATAAAATTCTCAATTTTGCATCAATGCACTGCAATGTGAGGATTGAAATGTTAGTCTTAAAGTTTAAGGTAAGTCTTCTGTCATCACTTTGGCCTAATTTAAGTAGTTTCAGTGCTGTTTATGCCACACACATATGCACAATTATGCAAATTTTAGAACAATTTTACAGTATAGAAAACAATAATAACTATGAAAATATTAAATTAAAAAGTGATGCCTCCATACATGCATATGTATAGAAAAAATAAGTATCTAGTAAAATAATTTACTCTATGTTATAAAGGAGTCAAAACAGATGGAAAAAATTTAAATGATTTCTATTTCACAGTGTTTTAATATATTTTCACATGCTCTGTATATTTAAGAATATGTAGTGACATTTGATGTGTTCTTGGCAGTGCCTGATACACAGTAAGCAATTAAATGCATTTTCATTCATTCATTTATGTTCTACATAGTTTTAAAAAATGCTCTTTATATTTAAAAAGAAAAGGTGACTCTTTAATGAAACTTTCTTTAGGAACAGGATAAAATTTAGTAGCAATACTCCTAACAGCTTATCCTGATCAACTACATCAAGGTCTTCACCAACATAAAAGGGGACATAAGAAATAGGTTTTCTCTCTTCTTTCATTTCTCTCTTTGTATTCTCATTTCTCTGCTTTTCTATCTCTATCTGCATATGTGTCTCTGTGTGTGTGTGTGTGTGTGTTTCTGTCTCTGTCTCTCTATATGTGTGTGGAGTGTCAATCTTTTGAACACATTGCTAACCTGTGCGCTACCCTAAAGGAATCAGTTATTAATGGCTAAACTCAGTTACTGATCAGTACCTGGGTATTTGTTCAGCATAACAGAGAGCAATTCAAAATAATTCTATGTAACAATAACAAAATTTCAAACAAATCCCATCATTCTGTTTGAGTAAAGATAGTCTGACTTGACCCACACCTAAAACCACATAACAAGATAAGATCTAAATGGGTTCATGATTTGGATATAAAGAGGGATATTATAATTAGAGCAACATAGTATAGTTTACCTCTCAGACCTGTGAAGATGGAATAAATTTATGTCCAAAGAAGAACTGGAACTCTTAATTGAACACCAGATAGATAATTTTAACTACATTAAGTTAAAAAGTTTTTGTACAAACAAAACCAATGCAGACAAGATTAGGAGGGAAGCAATAAATTGGGAAATCATCTTTACATTTAAGGGTTCTGATAAAGGCCTCATTTCTAAAATATATAGAGAATTGTCTCATATTTATAAGAATTCAAGCCATTCTCCAATCGCTAAATGGTCAAAGGATATTAATAATTTTCAGATGATGAAATTAAAATTATTTCTAGTCATATGAAAAGATGCTCCAAATCACTATTGATCAGAGAAATGCAAATTAAGACAACTCTGAGGTACCACTGCACACATGTCAGATTGACTAAGATGACAGGAAAAGATGATGGATGTTGGAGGGGATGTAGGAAAGCTGGGACACTAATACATTGTTGGTGGGACTGTGAAGGTATCCAACCATTCTGGAGAGCAATTTGGAGCTATGCTCAAAAAGTTATCAAACTGTACATACCCTTTGACCCAGCAGTGTTTCTATTGGGTTTATATCCCAAAGAGATCTTAGAGGAAGGAAAGGGCCCCACATGTGCAAGAATATTTGTGGCAGCCCTTTTTGTAGTGGCTAGAAACCGGAAACTGGAGGGATGCCCATCAATTGCAGAATGGCTGAACAAATTATGGTATATGAATGTTATGGAATATTATTGTTTTGTGAGAAATGACCAGCAAGATGATTTCAGAGAGGCCTGGAGAGACTTACATGCACTGATGCTGAGTGAAGTGAGCAGAACCAGGAGATCATTATACACAGCAACATGACTATATGATGATCAATTTTGATGGACATGGTTCTCATTATCAACAAAATGTTTCAAACCAGTTCAAATTGTTCAGTGAAGAAAGCCATATACACCCAGAGAGAGGGATATGAAATGTGGACAACAACATAATATTTTCATGCTCTTGATTGATGTTTGTTAGCATTGTGTGTCCTTTCTCTGATTTTTTTTTTCTTCTTGTAGATACGATGTTTCTTGCACAACAAGATAAGTGTGGAAATATGTATACATATATTCGATTTGTCAATTTTAACACAACATGTAGTTGATTTCCTGCCATCTAGGGGAAGGATGGGGAGTAGGGGGAAAAATTTGTAACCAAAAGCTTTGTAAGGATTAATGTTGAAGAATTACCCATACATATGTTTTGCAAATAAAAAGTTTTACTAAATTAAAAAAAGGTCTGCCTTTCATTAAAGTCCTAACCCTACCGTGACTTCTCATCTTGCTGTGGGGGTAAGCATGTACTCTGTAAGGTTATACAAGAGGGGCAGTGAGGTGCAGAGGGGGTGACATGAGCTCTAGAAGATCTTAACAAGCTGGAAAAGTTTTGCACATGGGCCTAAAGACAGCTGACATTATTGTTGTCCAAGGACCAGCTAAGGACATTAGTTAAGCTTATCATCATGCTAATCTCATCAGCCAGTTGGCTTCAGATTAATGAATTTTTCTGCCACAGTAACTCTCAAAGACCATATACTAAATTGTCAAAACTTTGTAATCCACTCTGGTGCCAGGAATATGTTCATACTGTGGAAATCACATGTTATAAAAGTACTGAAATCAAAATAGCAGAAATGGATCAAGTACCTTGTATTTTCAAAAACAAAATTCAACCTCAACACTATCTTATTTAAGTTCCTCGAAAAAACAACTGAAATGGACCAAATCTTATTTTTTGAATGATGAATATCACTTTTATACCTGGATTTGAAGACAAAAGCTAAACATTTTAAAATTGAAAGACAAAAAAGTGATTGTGACTTATTAAGCATGTATGTAAAGCCCATGAATTTTGGTGAAAGTATATTAATGCCCCTTTTCAATAGAATAAGAAAATGATATTAAAAGTCTATTCTTCTTGTCTTATGCTCATTTTTAACATGAAAAATCAATTTATGATTTGATTGTCAAATAGTTGATTAAGTGACATAAGTAATAATTTATAGGTATAAACACATTGTATTTATGGAATTTCAATGATCACATTAAAATACAAATTATAAATGTACTTAAAATTATCTGTCAAAATTCTTTAATATAAAAAAAACACTAAAATATATCACAAATTATCCACCTCTATTTTTCTTCATTCCTTCGTATGTGTCTTAAAACATTAATTCAAAAGTATCTGGTTGGGGCAGCTAGGTGGCGCAGTGGTTAGAGCACCAGCCCTGAAGTCAGGAGGACCTGAGTTCAAATCTGGTCTCAGACACTTCTTAGCTGTGTGACCCTGGGCAAGTCACTTAACCCCAATTGCCTCAGCAAAAAGCAAAATAAAAAGTATCTGGTCCATGAATGTATTTCTATATGATATCTGCTGAATTTTAGGTAAAAAATATTAAATATTTATGCCCCAAAATATTATATTCATAAGAGTGTTGAAAAGGTGTGTTCCCTAAACAAATCAGTTTTTGCCTAGAAATTCAATGAATTTCAAAATATTCAGTACTTTAAAAAAATAAATAACTTTCCCATTATTCTTTCCATTTGGAGAGAAAGATAAATGGGTAATTGGAGAAACAAGGTTATGTCCATAAAGAGATTAAGAGAATAAAGGCCTAGAAGAAGAATATACACAAAGGTCCAGAAGAAAAGATTCCTTAAACTAAAGAGGAAAAAGAAAAAATTCTAGCCAGAGGCAAATGCATTTTAATAAAACCAAAGAGAGCTCCAGAGATATAATGAACAAATATTTAATAAATGCTATCTCTCTAAAATGGGATACAATCTTCTAAAATCCACCAATGTCTAAATAGGGATCTTACTAACCGCAACAACACATCAATAAAATTGCTATTGTCCATAACGCAAAGCTAACAAAAGAAAATAAAAAATAAAACCAAGAGAGAACACAAACTAATAGAATCTCAGAATGAGGAAGGATTTTCAGAATCACTCAATCTACTTCATGACTAAATAAGAATCTCAGGTAAAATCTCTCTAATCTATGTTCCTTGAAGACTTTAACAACCTAGTCACTTTGAGATAACTTTAATTGTTAATAGAAGGCTTTTATTTAAGTAAATCTTCCTTCTACAACTATTACTCATCAGTACATCAATCAAGAATTTATTAAGCATGTGCCAGAATCTGACATTATTTCACCCTCACCCCACAAAAAAAATGTCAAATGGTTCTAATAGCAAGTGGGTAGATGACAGATCAATGAATAGTTACTTTAGATCAGGGATTAAACTTTTTCCACTCATGACCCCTTTTTGCCTGAGAAATTTTTTTTTTAACGAAACCTTTTTATTTGCATAACATATGTATGGGTAGTTCCTAAACATTGATCCTTACAAAGTTTTCCATTACAAATTTTCCCCCCAGTTCCCTCCCCTCCCCTAGATGGCAGGAAGTACAGTACATGTTAATTATATTAAAATACTTGACAAGTCAAATATATGTATACATATTTCCATATTATCTTGCTGTGCAAAAACAATTGTATCTACATGAAAAAAATATCTGAGAAAGGAAACACAATGCAAGCAAACATCTATAGAGAGCATGGAAATGATATGTTGTGGTCCACCTTTCATATCCCTCTCTCTGGGTGTATATGGCTTTCTTCACTGAACAATTGGAATTAGTTTGAAACATTTCATTGTTGAAGAGAGCCATTTGCATCAGAATTTATCATCATATAGTATTGTTGTTGCTTTGTATAATGATCTGGTTCTACTCGTTTCACTCAGCATCAGTTCATGCAAATCTCTCCAGGCCTCTCTGAAATCATGCTGCTGGTTTTTTCTTACACAGCAATAATATTCCATAACATTTATGTAGCATAATATATTCAGCCATTCTCCAATTGATGGGCATCCATTCAGTTTCCAGTTTCTAGCCACTACAAAAAGGGCTGCCACAAATATTCTTGCACATGTGGGTCCCTTTCCCTTCTCTAAGATCTCTTTGGGATATAAGCCCAATAGAAACACTGCTGGGTCATAGGGTATGCACAGTTTGATAACTTATTGAGCATAACTCCAAACCGCTGTGCAGAATGGTTGGATCTGTTCACAGTTCCACCAACAATGTATTAGTGTCCCAGCTTTCCCACATCCACTCCACATTCATCATTATCTTTTCCTATCATTTTAGCCAACCTGCAGATTTGTAGTGGTACCTCAGAGTTGTCTTAACTTGCATTTCCCCGATAAACAGTGATTTAAAGCACCTTTTCATATGACTAGAATTGGTTTTAATTTCATCATCTGAAAATTTTCTGTTCATATCCCTTGAACATTTATCTATTGGAGTGGCTTGAATTCTTATAAATATGAGACAATTCTCTATACATTTTAGAAATGAGGCCTTTATCAGAACCCTTAAATGTAAAGATGATTTCCCAATTTGATGCTTCCCTCCTAATCTTGTCTGCATTAGTTTTGTTTGTACAGAAACTTTTTAACTTAATATAATCAAAATTATCTATCTGGTGTTCAATTAAGAGTTCTAGATCTTCTTTGGACATAAATTTATTCCATCTCCACAGGTCTGAGAGATAAACTATCTATGTTACTCTAATTTGCTTACAATATCACTCTTTATATGTAGATCATGAACCCATTTAGAGCTTATCTTGGTATGTGCTGTTAGGTGCGGTTCAAGCCTTAATTTCTTCCACACTGGTTTCCAATTTTCCCAGCAGTTTTTGATGAATAGTGAGTACTTATCCTTACCAAACACTAAATTGCTAAAATTATTGCCTAGATTGTCATGATATCCTATCCTATTCCACTGGTTTTGATGACCGCTGCTTTATAATATAGTTTTAGATCTGTTACAGCAAGGCCACCTTCATCTGCCTTTTTTTTCATTAATTCCCTTGAAATTGTTGACCTTTTGTTCTTCCAAATGAACTTTGCTACTATTTTATTCTAGATCTGTAAAATAATTTCTTGAGAGTTTGATTGGTATGGCACTAAATAAGTAGATTAGTTTGGGTAGTATTGTCATTTTTATTATATTTGCTCTGCCTATCCATGAGAACTTGATGTTTTTCCAATTGATTAGGTCTGATTTTATTTGTGTGGAAAGTGTTTTGTAATTTAGTTCATATAGTTTCTGACTTTTCTTTGGCAGATAGATTGCCAAATATTTTATCCCATAATCCATTATTTGGAATGGAATTTCTTTTTGTATCTCTTGCTGCTGAACTTTGTTGGTAATATATAAAAATGCTGATGATTGATGTGGATTTATTTTGAATCCTGCAACTTTGCTAAAGTTGTGAATTGTTTCTAGTAGTTTTTTAGTTGAGTCTCTAGGGTTCTCTAAGTATACCATCATGTTATCTGCAAAGAGTGATACTTTGGTTTCTTCATTACCTACTCTAATTCCTTTTATCTCTTTTTCTTCTCTTATGGCCAAAGCTAACATTTCTAATACAATATTAAATAGTAATGGTATTGGGAATAGTTTTAGTTTGTCTCCATCACATATGATGCTTGCTGATGGTTTTAAGTAGATGCTACTAATCATTTTACAGAAAAGTCCATTTTTCCTATACTCTCTAGTGTTTTTAATAGGAATGGGTTTTGGATTTTATCAAATGCTTTTTCTACATCTATTGAGATAATCATATGTTTTTGTTAATTTGGCTTTTAATACAATTGATTATGCTTATAGTTTTCCTAATATTGAACCAGCCCTGTATCCCTGGTATAAATCCTACTTGGTCATAGTATACTATCCTGGGGATGACTTTCTGCAATATCATTGCTTATATATTATTTAATATTTTTGTATCAATATTTATTAGGGAAATTGGTCTATAGTTTTCTTTCTCTGTTTTCACCCTACCTGGTTTAGCTATCAACACCATATCGGTATCATAGAAGGAATTTGGTACTATACTTCTGTCCCTATTTTTTCAAATAGTTTCTATAGTATTGGAATTAATTCTTCTTTGAATATTGGGTAGAATTCATATGTAAATAAATCTGGCCCTGGATATTTTTTCTTAGGGATTTTGGTAATGGCTTGTTCTATTTCTTGTTCTAATATTGGGCTATTTAAATAATTTATTTCCTCTTCTGTTAACCTGGGCAATCTACATTTTTGTAGATATTCCTCCATTTCATTTAGATTATCAAACTTACTGGCATAAAGCAGGGCAAAGTAATTGTTAATTATTGCTCTAATTTCCTCTTCCTTGGAGGAAAGTTCTCCCTTATCATTCTTGAGACTAACAATTTGATTTTCCTCTTTCCTTTTTCTAATCAAATTAACTAAAGGCTTATCTATTTTGTTGGTATTTTCATAAAACCAACTCTTAGTTTTATTTATTAATTTAATAGTTTTCTTATTTTCAATTTTATTAATTTCCCCTTTTACTTTTAGAATTTCCAAGTTGGTATTTACTTGAGGGTTTTTAATTTTTTCTTTTTCTAGTTTGTTTTTTTTTATACTGAGCCCAATTCGTTGATCTTTTCTTTCTCTATTTTATGCAAGTAAGCATCTAGAGATATAAAATTGCCTTTTATACCCACTTTGACCATATCCCACAAAGTTTGGTATGATGTCTCCTTATTGTCATTCTCTTGGATGAAATTATTGATTGTGTCTGTGATTTGCTCTTTCACCCATTCATTCTTCAGGATTTGATTATTTAATTTCCAATTAACTTTTGGTATATTTTCTCCTGGCCTTATATTGCATGTGATTTTTATTGCATCATAATCTGAAAAAGGTACATTTACTATTTCTGCCTTTCTGCATTTGATTTTGAGGTTTTTATGCCCTAACACATGGTCAATTTTTGTATAGGTTCCATTGACTGCTGAGAAAAAATTAAACTCCCTACTGTCTCCATTCAGTTTTCTCCAAAGATCCATCATACCTAACTTTTCTAACAATTGGTTTACTTCCCTAGTTTCTTTCTTATTTATTTTGTGGTTTGATTAATCTAATTTTGAGAGAGCAAGGTTGAGATCCCCCACTAGTATAGTTTGTCTGTCTATTTCTTCTTGCATCTTTCTTAATTTCTCCCCTAGGAATTTGGATGCTATACTACTTGGTGCATATATATTTAGTATTGATAATGCTACATCATTGATGGTGCCCTTTAATAAAATATAATTTTGTTCCTTATCTCTTTTGATTAGATCTATCTTTGCTTTTACTTGATCTGATATCAAGATTGCTACCCCTGCTTTTTTTGTTTACCTGAAGCATAATAAGTTTATGAAGCATATAAGTTAATAAGGCTGGCTGCCCCAGCCTTTTACCTTCACCCTGTATGTGTCACTATGCTTTAGATGTGTTTCTTGTAGACAACATATTGTGGGATTCTGCTTTTTAATCCAGTCTGCTATCAGCTTCCCGCTTTATGGGAGAGTTCATCCCATTCACATTCACAGTTAAAATAACTAATTCTGTATTTCCTGCCATCTTACTTACCCAAGTTATGTTTTTCCCTTTCCTTTCCCCTTTCTCCCTTCCCCCACTCCCTAGTATTTTGCTTTTTATGACCACCTCCCCCAAACAATCCTCCCCCCTTTAGAGGCTTTTCCCCTCTTTTACTCCTTTCCCCTGAATCTTCTAATTTCTCTTCTACTAGTTTATCACTTTCTCTTCCTCCTTTCCCTCCCAGGTCCCTATAAGGAAGGACAAGTTTGTCTGTGAAACCAAATGTGTCTGATATACACTTTTAGAGCCCAACCTGATGAGAGTAAGATTTACACAATGCTCATCTCCCACCCTTCTTTCCCTCAATTATATTAGGTTTTCTTTGCCTCTTCATGAGATTTTACCTTATTTTCACCTCCTTTTTAACTTTAATTTACCACCTTTTCCCTCTTTCCCCCAGTATGATAGCCTTTCCCCCTCTAATTTTTTTCTTATTATCAAAATAATATCAAATTATACCCCCAATCTTTAAGTATCCCCATTGTAGAAATAAAGTTCTCGAGAGTCCTTTCCTTTTTACCTTTTTATGCTTCTCTTAGTTCTGTGTTTGGAGGTCACATTTTTTGTTCAGATCTGCTCTTTTCATTAGAAATAGGTGAAATTCACCTATACCATTAAATGACCATCTTCTTCCCCGGAGGATAATGCTCATTCTAGCTGGATAGGTTATTCTTGATTGTAATCTAAGTTCCTTTACCTTTCAGAATATCTGGTTCCAGGCCCTTCAATCCTTCAATGCGGAGGCTGATAAATCGTGTGTGATTCTAATTATAGATCCTTGGTATTTGAATTGTTTCTTTCTAGCTGCTAGCAAAATCTTTTCCTTGGTGCATTAGTCCTGAAATTTAGCCACAATATTCCTTGGGGTTTTAATTTTGGGGTCTCTTTCAGGAGGTGATCAGTGAATTCTTTCAATGGTGATTTTGCCTTCTGATTCTACAACCTCAGGGAAGATTTCTTTCAGGATTTCCTGGAAGATAGTGTTTAGATTCTTTTTTTTAATCATGGGTTTCAGGAAGTCCAATAATCCTTAGATTGTCTAAGATCTATTTTCCAAGTCAGTTGTTTTTCCTAGGAGATATTTCATATTTTCTTCTATTTTTTCATTTTTTGTTATTGTTTTACTAATTCTTGAAGTATTATTGAGTCATTCATTTGCATTTGTTCAATTCTTATTTTTAAAGTGTTGTTTTCTTCAGTTACCTTTTTTAGCTCCTTTTGTAACTGGCCAATTTGTTCATTGCATATTTTTTCCACTTTACCAATTTTATTTTTCAGTAAATTGGTGTCTTTTTCATATGTGTTTTGCAGGGCATTATATTCTTTTTGCAGGGCATTATATCCTTCTTGCACTGATCTCAGTTCATTACCCCATTTATTATCTAGCTCTCTTTTGAGATACTATATGCAATCTTCCAGGAAGGCCTTGTGGAAGGGGGGCCAGGTTATAGCTCCCTTGATGGCTTCCTCTAGAATTGCTTTGCCTATAGGAACCTCAGGATCTGGTGTCTGCCCTTCTTTCTCTCAATAAAAGCTGTCTATGGTGAGAGCTCTCTTCTACTTCTTACTCATTTTTTAGACAGCATGGGGGTCTGTTTAAGGCTAGAGAAGCCCCGGCTTCGGTAGTTTGCCCTGGGGCAATTCCACTAATTAACTTCTGGTGCTGGGCTGGTAGGGTTAGGACTTTGCCCAATGTACTCCTTAAAAAAAGGCAAATCTGCCAGAACGCCTGCCCCCAATCAGGGCAGAGTGTCCCGAGTACCTCAGATATTCCCTAGGTGTTTGGAGTTTGGAGTTTCTGCTATGCTAAGCTAAGTCCCACCCAGTTCTCTGTCCTCTGTTTTGGAGTTGCACCGAGTAAACTGCTTACCCCAATGCCCGACTGAAACAGACCTGCTACGAAGTTCTTCAGAGGTAACTGCAAGAAGTGTTTCTTAGTCCAAATTTTCTGGATTCATTGACTTAAAAATCAGTTCAGAGGCTTATTTTATTATTGATTTGAGAGATAGTCAGAGGAGGACACAGACAGTCACGTCTTCACTCCGCCATCTTGGCTCCAGAAGTCGCCTGAGAAATTTTTACATGATTCTGTCCCAAAACTGAGCCTAGGTACTTCTGGCAGCATTCATATGCATGCACACTACAAAGTGCACATGTTGTGTCTTCAGAACCAATGCTTAAGTGAAGTCAGGTGATAAAACACAGGCAAGCACTGCCAGAAACACCTCCAATTCATTACACACTTGATTTTGAATTAATTTTTGGTCACTGTATTCAGAAATCTTTTATTGTCACCAAATTTTTCATGACCCCACATTTATTTTAAAAAGCTTTGCTTAGAGGAGGATTCTAGGAAGATGGAAGAGTAGGTAGGCAAATTTCAAGCTCTCCTGATTTCCCCCACAAATAGAACAAATTTGTTCTCAGGGTGAACACAGACTGATGAAAAACCAGGAAGATTTGGGATAGAACAGGAGTCCTCCTGATACAACTCAAAGGATCTGAAGAAAGACCCCAGTCTGGAATTAACCTCTCTGAAGTACAAATACCTTTGGACTAGCTCTTCAGAAACATCAAGTGGGGATCCCTTAAACTATCTAATTGAGGCTGGAGCCTCAGCAGGAACCACAGAGACTTTCACCTTCTAGACTATTTGTGGAGTTGGACTTTGAATCCTGGAAGTCTCAGCAAACCTCAGCTGATTGGGAACCACCAGGCCCATTTGTGCTGCTGAGACAGGGCCCTGGGCAAGAAGGAATCAGCACTTGGTGAGTTCAGTAGCAGCAGGGCAGTGGTGCTGCTGGCTATGGGCACTTGGTTTGGAGTTCCTGATCATAGTGGAGAGCTGAAGGGAAGCTTGAAGCACCCCAGGATTAGAGGTCCTTACATTACTACCTCTTATTAAAAAAAAGTTAACCAACAAAAAAGAACCCCATAATTGAAATATATAATGGGAACAGAGAAGACCACCCCCAAGCAAACTACAGTTAAGAAAGTGAAAATATAATTGTAGGAAACCGGCAGATAAAGAGAAGTTGAAGTTTAGAGAGAGAAAAAATAATTAGAAAGCAAATTTTCAGAAGAGATAGGCAGGAAAAGAAATCAAAGATACAAATTAGAGGGATTAATGTGTTAGCAAAAGTCCATCATTTCTGTGATTAGAAGAAAGAGGAACAAATGTTGAATTATGTTAAAGCAATTTGAGAAATAGGAAATAAGATCAGATGCATAAAGTGGAGCCAGAATTTGAACACTATCATAAGCAATATGAAATAGAATGGCATGTCAAAAGACATACCTTAGGGAAATGAATCTAGCAACACTGGGCAGAATGGTTTGGAGTATCAAAAGCTGACAGAACCTATACACTATTATAGCAAACTGAGTGTGATAAGTATTTGTGTTAAGGAGAGTGTTGTTAGCAAAAAGAATGACAAAAGTTGACTGTAACAGAGTCAATAGGTATTAGAGGATTTTATCCACTTGGGTAGTTGAAAGAGAAATAAAAATTAAAGATTATTCCAAGGTTTTTCACCTGATACACTAGTAAACAGTGTAATTATAAAATGGAGGAACAGAAAAGGAGAGCTATTTTGTGGAATAAGCTAAAGCACTCACTTTTAGATCTGCTGAATTACAGATAATGTAGTAAGAAGAAATGAGCGACAGGTAGTTTAAAATAGAGAACAGATAAGATGTTGGTGATTGAAATATTCAGAACTTCAGTAAATGTTTGCTAGGGAAAACTATGAAACAAAACCTAAAAAACAAATTAAAGAATTACATAATCATAGAGTTGGAAAGGAACTCTGAAATTCATAAACTGATGGATTTAGAGAGAGAAGGGCCCTAAGAAATAATTAATCTTATTCCTTCATGTTACAGAATGGGAAATTGAGGTACAGTACATTAATTAAATAATATGTTAGGGTCAAAAAGCAAATGAGTATCTGAGATAATGTAGTAGAATTTGTTCCTGAACAAAAATTCCCCCTACAACACTACCTAATATCTCCTAAAGCAACTCACTTTTATCTTTGGATAGCTTTAATTGTTGAAAAGTCATTATATTGAACTAAAAACACTCCTCTTCATTGTCCATCCATTGTCTCTAATTCTACCCTCTGAGACCAAGTGGGTTAAAAGCCTCACTCTCATGCCAGCTCAAACAAAAATTGAAGACAACTTCCCTCTTCAGTATCACAGAGATTCATTGCAAATTGCTCAAGATTTGATGGGGTATATGAGAGGCATACTGAACATCTTCCCTTAATTTTCCAGCACAATTGGAACATCCTTTTTGATAGTAAACATGTACTGGAACACATGGAGAAATAGCCTACAGACTGGAAAGGTACAGAGACTTTGTATTTCACACCAACAAAATGGCAGAATAACAATAAAATGCCAGCACAGTGGAGTGAGTGGATGAAGTTCTGGGCTTGGACACAGGAAAACTTGTGCTCAAATCCCTTCCCTAGCACATGTTAGTTATATGACTGTGGATCAATCATTTAAGCTTTCTGAAGTTCAATGTCTTCATTAATAAAATAATAATGATAACCATATAACCAACACTGTTACTGTTCCCAAAGACCAGAACGTCGTTCCATCTAGCTGGCAACTGAAATCACCTATAAGTGATTCACTAATTAGAATGTGAGCTCTTTGAGAACAGGAACTGTTTTTTCTATTTGCATTCTCAGTACATAACATAATGTTTGGCACAGAGTAAACAATAAATGCCTTTTCATTCCATTTCTTCATCATAATATCCTAATATTAGAATTAAAGGAAATGTCAGAGGCTTCTCATTTTATAAATGAGATTAACTAAAGAGTTTGTGCAAGAAGTGAATATTATAATCAGTTCATAAATGTGTGTTTTATTAGTTGCAATGCATGTGTATGTGTGTGTATGGATTGATGGGGGAAGATTCTAAAGAAATATGCCCTTCACTAGTTTATGATCTAGAAAGAGAAGTTTATGATCAAAATTCAGAGGTCCTTAAACTTTTTGTATTGTAGATTTCTTGGGAGAATGAAGTCTATGCACATTTCTCAGAATATTGTTTTGTTTTGTTTTGCTTTTTGCTGAGGCAATCGGGGTTAAGTGACTTGCTCAGGGTCACACAGCTAGGAACTGTTAAGTGTCTAAGGCCAGATTTGAACTCAGGTCCTCCTGACTTTGGGGCTGGTTCTCTATCCTGCATCACTTAGCTGCTTCAAAATATTGCTTTTAAAAACAAAAAAAAAACAGATTAAAATTAAAAGAAAGCTAATTATATTTAGATAGTTTCCAAAACATTTATTTTTAAAATAAGTTCATGTGCCCCAGGTTAATAACCCTTGGTATAGATGAAGTGGCAGGCAGATAGAGGAATAGACAGATAGACATACACATATGAATATGCAAACAAAGGCTGAAAAGCTGATTAGATATCAAATAAATGGCACAATACTTCTTGCTATAGAAATTGTAGCCAGATAAGTGATTATTCTATTTTCCATCTCCTTTATATTAATTTTGAATCAAGTGTTCAAAAACATTAAGCCCTCCAACTTTCCTGAGTTGGCATGGCCAAAAATATCTATAAACTTTTATAAGCTAATCTTCACAAAATAGTTAGAGAGATACATGTCCACAAGGTCCATTTCTAGTCCTACATTAGAAAATTTATTAAGATGGTTCAAGCCTTAGGAAAGAACTCATGATCTATTCAAATCTTCCCAAAATCCACTTCCATGTCCCCAAGAAGACATAAATATATCCAGTGATACTGTTTTGTTGTTCCTTTCACATCGTATAAGTGTATGGTTTGCCCATTACTTTGCCCTCAAACTTCATGTATGTTTAGACACATAGAAAAAAAATACACACAATTTTTGGTATTGAACTATATTAAATAATAGACTATAAAACCCAAATTGAAATTTAGCTCAGTATCTGACATTTACCATTCTGGGATTCTATATAACTCATAAAATAGGAAACATTCACACTATGTGTTGCATAGCATGACTCCTCTTTAGTATCAACAACATATGTTATCTACTACTAAATCAAAATTCTGTAAGCATGCCATAACCAATCTATTTGTTTCAGAACAGCTAAATTTTATTTCTATAAGAACATCTTGGATGATTTTTAATCAGCTCACTGATTACTCAAAATAACACTCAACGCACATCCTTATGAGTTGGTGTACCTTAAACATTAGAAAAGCAGTGGTAAAAACTGGGTTATATGACATCATGGATTGAAAGAGAACCATTCATTATTGTCCTGTTCTGTCATCTCATTCACAGTATTCAAGTGGATTATGACATGTCTCATTATCTAAGGTATGACATATCTAGGCAAAAATACTGAGATATAATTGCTCAGTTTACTGTGCTATCTACATTCACCAGCATCTCTGCTTCCTTACTGAAGGAGATAAACATAAAGACACAATAACATTGATTTGGCAAAGCAGTATCATGAATTAGTCATTATACTTTTTGTTAACTGTTGTAATCCCTGATCTTCTGGAAGAAACAAATATGCTTTACATAACATCAGCCACAATTATTAATGACCAAGAACAGGTTGTCTAATTAAACTTGTTCTTGACCTGGCAGTTCCTGCAATGTTAAGAACCATCACCATATATCATGTTCTCTTATCAAGTGTCATTTAGCTTTCTTTCCTGCCAAAGCATTCCTGGGCATATATCTTCCTTATGTCTTCCAACTACCAGTCAATATGTTCATACAATTTTTAAAGTCTCACATGCCTTTTCAATTCCCTGAAATTATTCTTAATGTACATGCAAATGAAGCTATAGTGATCTTCAATTAAATTTGATTATTTCTTAGTCATTAGATGATAAGTAGATTGATGGATTTAAAACTAGATTGGTCTTTGGAATGTATAGGATCTTAGGCATATAGAAATCATCTGATCCAACCTAATCAGTATACTGAAAAAGAAACTAAGATCCACATTTGCTTAGGTATTACTTGGCAGGGTAAGCATTCGAAAAATATTCTCTGAATCTAGATATGACATTTCCCCCTATATGCTGGCTCTTTAAATTTCTTATAAAGCTTAATTTCTCTCATTTAAAGTTCCTTAAATTTTCTTAAAAAAAAAAAAAAAACCTTTTTATTTGCATAACATATGTATGGGTAGTTATTCAACATTGATCCTTACAAAGCTTTCCATTACAAATTTCCCCCCCTAGTCCCCTCCCCTCCCCTAGATGGCAGGAAGTCCACTACATGTTAATTACATTAAAATACTTGACAAGTCGAATATATGTATACATATTTCCATACTTATCTTGCTGTGCAAGAACAATCTTATCTACATAAACAAATAATATCTGAGAAAGGAAGCCCAATGCAAACAAACATTGATAGAGCGCATGAAAATATTATGTTGTGGTCCACATTTCACATCCCTCTCTCTGGGTGTATATGTCTTTCTTCACTGAACATTTGGAACTGGTTTGAAACATTTCATTGTTGAAGAGAGCCGTGTCCATCAGAATTGATCATCATATTATGTTGTTGCTGTGTATAGTGATCTCCTGGTTCTGCTCATTTCACTCAGCATCAGTTCATGCAAGTCTCGCCAGGCCTCTCTGAAATCTTCCTGCTGGTCGTTTCTCACAGAACAATAATATTCCATAACATTCATATACCATAATTTTTCCAGCCACTCTCCAATTGATGGGCATCCTTTCAGTTTCCAGTTTCTAGCTACTACAAAAAGGGCTGCCACAAACATTCTTGCACATGTGTCCTTAAACTTTCTTAAGAAAGATGTCTTGTATCTCTTTATCTCTTCATCTAAAGTACAATACTCATTCCTCTTCTGCCCATAGTAATCTTAAATCTCCACAATGTAACTAATTCTTCTTCCCATGTGTCCATCAGCCTCCAAGGTTCTCAATAGGTTAAGATTCCTTTATTTTGAGCCATTACGACTTCATTTAGCTTCTTTCATCTCCAATTCTTTATCATATACTGATAAGACATTTAATCAAAATCAAATATCCTCATGAAAGTTAAATTATTCTTATACTTGCACAAAGATTTCATACTTTACTCTCTCATGGACAGCATCAAGTTATATTTGAGACAGAAACAACAAACTGATTATGAAGCACTTTATAGAATGATGGAATATAAATGTTATAAAAGTCATTTAGGCAAAATGGATCTGAAACTTGAAACTCATATTAATTTTTCTTCATATGGCGGCTGGTGCTGTGGAAACCTAGGAAAGAAAGTCAAATATCAAAAATCCTCTGTTTTACAACTGGTTCTATAACTAACTTACCCTCAGTAAGTAATCTGACTCCTTCATCTGCAAAATAATTAACTGAAGGAAGAAAACTCAAGTATTGCTTTATGTTTGTTTATTTTAATGGGCAAGAAATATCTAGGTGACACAGCTGATAGAACACAAGATCTGAAGACGACCTAAATTCTAGCCTCAGATACTCATTACTTGCATGACATTGAGCAAGTCACTTAATCTCTGTTTGCTTCGGTTTTCCATCTGTAAAATGGGAATAATAATAGTACCTATCTTCCAAGGTTATTGTGAGGATCAAATATTTGCAAAAAAGGGGGGGAATTAGCACAGTGTCTAGCATATTGGGTATATGTAAATGTTAACTATGATTATTATTATTATTATTATCTTGAGCATAAAAGGGGAACTGTACATGGAATCAGGAAATCTTGGAATCAGGAAGATCTGAGTTCAAATCCTGTCTTTAAACACATATTAACAGTGTGACTCACTTAAACATTCAGCAACCCAGGTAATTCCCTAAGAATATATGTTTTAGAAAATATGTTGATTTACATTGGTGGAAGGAGTTTCTTCAGTTATTCATTCAACAAGTATTTATTTACTGTATGTCAGTTCTAAGAGGAGAGACAAAGTTGCAATATAAAAGTGGAATAATTTACTCTATAGAACAACAGCTAATTAGATCAGAGGTCAATTTATTAGATAAAATTTAGTTGATCAAAACACTACTCTTTCTCTAAACAACAGATCAAACCTATGACAAAGAAACTGGATTCACTCCATTTTTAGAGGTATAATATCACATAAATGATATGACAAAATTCCTTAAGGAAAGATTAGCAACTGTGTTTTTTAAAATATAATTCATCCTTATTTGAAAGACAATGCAGCACAATAGAGAAGGATTCTTACATGGAGGTCTAGGATTTGAATCTTTCCTCTGTCATTTATTACCAGTAGTTCTCAGGCAAGGCATTTTTTGGACTACAGTTTTCTCTTATATAAAATGAGGAAGTTTTGAACAAGATGCCGTCCTACAAATATAACTTAAGAGTTATAACAGACTATATAATAATAATAATTATCAAATTAAAAGGACAACCAAAAAAATCTTCCACTATCCAAAAAGACAAACCAAGACAGCATTGGGATTTGAATTTGTAGTTTATTTGCAAAGATACTCAAAGATTATTCATCAATAGGTTCAGCTTATCTTGTCAAAGTTTTATATAAAGTATATTTTTCTCAAGTAAATCCTTTTTGTGCATTAATTTTTCCTTTGGAAATTGGACATGTTCTGAAAAAATTTTGATACCTAGATATAAAATAATTACATTTAGGAATGAAGCAACTTTTTTTAGAACATACATTTAAAAAAAAATAATATGACTTCCAGCTTAAACATGAACAATAGAACTGACAATAATGGTAACAAACTGTAAGTAAAGAAAAAAATAATTGAGCCATTCTTACACTAAAGAAGATAGATAATTAGATAAGTAAAAAAGAGCAAGCAGATCATTTGTCATTGAAAGTCTAATGAATTTACATAGTTTTGAAAAATTAATTTACATCTATTTATACAGCTACATAAAATGTGCATTTTGTGTACTGTATATGTTTATATAAGTATATACATTTGCCTGGATGGATATACATGTGGTACAATAGATAGAGTGTAAGGCTTAGAGTTAGCATGACCTGAATTCACTAGAGTTTCAAATACCTCACTAGAAATTTGATCTTGAACAAATCATTTCATCTCTTGACCTTAGTTTCTTCATTTGTAAAATGTCTTATGATAATTTTGCTTTAAAAGAGAAGAATATGAAATATTCTTTGCCACCCTTAAAAGCAATATTAAATAAATCTAGTTTTTAATATTAATTAACTGAAACAAAGTGGTTTGAAGATCATTTTATTATTTAATTATTAAGAGCCTATACAGCCTAGTGAATAGAACATTGGGAATTGGTTCAAATCTTGGCTCTGACACATCCTGTGACCCTGGATACCAAATCTCTCAGAGCCCTAGGCAATTCATTAAGACTATCAGTTTCAATAGCTTAGATCAGGAGTGTCTCTTCAACTGAGAGTTCTAAAGTATTTATTGCATGAGCCATAATAAATTATTACAAGGGAAATTTGGAGTTTTTAAGATGTATTACTAAACTTTTTTTTTTCAAGACTGATTCCTACCAGGTTCTTCTCTTGTAAAAAAAAAAAATTCACTTGGGTGACACTGTAAGAAAATACTGAGTTGGATTAGCTTTGAATCTGAGCCAGTAGCAAAATTAATGCATCACCAACAACTCCAATACTATTAATCAACTCCCATTTCCTGATTGGAACATAATGTTTAATAATGAAAAAAAAAAACCAATTGCTGAAGTTCATTTGAGCAAAGCTCTCCAATGGGCTCAGTTTCCTTAATATTTTAGGTCTAAAGTCATTCTTTTACTTTTTACTTTTTTTTCTTTTTTTACTTTGCAGCCACTTGAATATCATGGCCTTTTTATACAGATCACCTCTGACTAAGTAACATTGAATACCATCTTAAAAGTCCATTGGGTTAAGAGAAAAGGTTATCTAGGTAGACATTAGGACTTTGTAGTATTGACAAAACCTTCCAGTCTTCTCTAATATATGTTAACAATGACAGGGTTTGTTATGCTGTTCTTTGGTTAGCAATTCTATTCTCAATTTTTTGGTTTATTGTTACATATACTAGAAGATCTTTGTAGTGATAATAAATAGATATTTGCTAAAAAATAACCAATAATGATGAGGATTGCCACTTTCAATCTTTGTATCATTAATTATTATCAATCATATACACATGTAAGTATTGCAGCCCAATTACATCATGTACATTGCATTTTTATATTTTAACATAATTTGCTTTAATACATTAGCAACTAGATAGTTAAATTGAAAAAGTCACAGATTTTTACAAAAACAGAAAGAATGGCAAAAAGTGTCATCTTCTGGAAGATTCTTCTAAGTTAAGTTTTTAGTACACTTAAAAACTAAGAGACATAGGATAAATGGGCATTCCATTGGGAATAAAATGTTTCTGCAGAAGAGTGTATATAATTTCAAATTGTATCAAGGCCTTTCCCTTTAAATAGCTTTAAGAATGCTAAATAAGTAGATAAGTTGGCAATATTAGACATTTTGCAAGAGAAGAAAATTCTCACTGAACTTTGAGTTTAATAGCGGTTACAAGGGCAATCTGTCTCATATTTTCCAAAACTACAAAATAAATTAACCCATTTCATTCTGCATTAAATAAGACACTTTCAAGACAAAATACTAAAATACCCCCCCAAATTCCAAATAACATGACAGAAATGCACTTTAAAATAACACTGAAATTAAAAAATTAATTAAGACACATTAAACTTTTCAAACTTTTGGTAATTTTAAAGCCCTATGCCATTTTTGGTTCACTTCACCTCCTCTCCACTCTGGCTTCCTTAAGTCTCAGCTAAAGTTTCACCTTCTGCAAGAAGACTCTCCCTTCTTCTACTAATTCTAATTCCTTCCTGACTGTACACATTTTGTTTGCATGGCATCTTCCCCATAAGACTAGGAACTCTTTGCAGACAAGGATTTTTTTTTTCTTCTTTGTATCCCTAGCACTGAGCACAGTGGCTAGTACATAGTAGGCACTAGATAAATGCTAGCTGACTGACTTCAACAAACATTTAAGTTTCTGTGATAAATGGAATTTAAACTGCCTTTTGTTAGAAAAAGTTGTTTCCAACAGTAAGAAATCTCTTTCCTGTGCTAATTTACTTAAAATATACTTTTATATAAAAATGTATATTGTATGTTTTTTTTTATTTTCATTTGCTAATAACATTGATGTAAAGTCCTTTAAAAATAAGTAATCTTAAGAAATGAGAAATTGAATTATGATATAAACTTGCTTTTTATTCTTCATTATGGAGTATTCTTATGCATTGATTTATTGTTGGTGCTATTCAGTCATTTCAGTTGTGTGTGACTCTTCATGACCCCATTTAGGTTTGGCTTGTTTTGCTTTTGTTATAGTTTTTTGTTTGTTTTGTTGTTGTTTTGTGTTGTTGGTGGTGAGTTTTTGTTTGTTTGTTTTTGGCAAAAATACTGGAGTGGTTTGTCATTTCCTTTTCCAGCTCATTTTACAGTTGGGGAAATAGACAAACAAAGTCAAGTGAGCTGGCCTGGGTCACATTGCTAATGTCAAAAACCAAATTTGAACTCAAGTCTTCCTGACTCTAGGTGTGCTCTATCCACTGTGCCACCTGGTAGTCTATTATATCCTTTTATCTTATAATAAAGTCTTTAAAGAAACTAACATGATCAATTAATGAGTACAGTGTGCCTCCAATGACATTCTGTTCTTTATCTATGATCAAGTGGTAAGTGTCCTCCAGAGAATGCTAGCATATTTTTAAAAAATCATTTTAAAAATCTATGCAACAATAAATTTGGGAGAAAAAAAGGAAATTACTGAAGTCAATGACCACTGCTTTATGATATTAGCTTATCCTAATAACACGGTCCCATCAATTCAATGAAATAGTTCTTCTGATTGAGAACAGAGGACCATCCACAAATTAATATTTGTTCCCACTACCTAGTTCATGGAATTTAGCTATCATAAGCTAACATATTCATTTAGAAATAACTTTTCTATGTGGGCCTACATATCACTTTCATATTTCATAATATTTATGAGCTGTGGAGTTCTGCACTGAATATTTTCCAAAAGTTAGAGTAAAATATTGAAAAACAAATGAGATTTAAATGCTTTTCCAGCAGTCAAATTTGTTACTAGATCTGCTTCTTATATCACATTAATCAAATGTATTGCACCACTTCTAAATCACGAGCTTTGATATCAAAGAATCTACATTTTTTTCAAGATATCCTATTGTAGGGTTAAAGAGAGAGAAAGGCAGATTTTGGCTTTGATGTAAGGAAAATTTTTCTAACTGTTAGAATCATGAATAAGTGAAATGTTTTGGGAAATGGGAAGCAAAGAAACATTTACTAAGCACCTACTGTTTGCCAGACACTCTACTTAGCACTTTATATAAATTATCCCATTTGACTGCCATGAGATATAATGGATTTCCCTTAACTGAGGATTTTCTTTTTTTTTTTTAATAAAGCTTTTTATTTACAAAACATGAGTGACCTTTCAACATTGACCTTTGCAAAAAAAAAAAAAAAAACCTTTTTTTCCCCAAGCTTTTCCTTTCCTTCTCCCCACCCCCCACCCCTAGATGACAGGTAATCTAATACATGCTAGATAGGATAAATTATATGAGAAATACAGTACATGTATACATATCTATACAGTTATCTTACTGCACAAGAAACATCAGATCTAGAAAGAGAAGAAGAAAAAAAAACAACCTAAGAATGAAAACAAAATGCTTGGAAATATTCACAGAAAGCGTTAAAATGCTGTGTTGTGGTTCACTCTCAGTTCCCACAGGCCTCTCTCTGGATGTATATGACTATCTTCATCGCAGAACAACTGGTTTGAATCACATCATTGTTGAAGAGAACCATGTCCATCAAAATTGATCATCGTATAGTCTTGTTGCTGTGTATAATGTTCTCCTGGTTCTGCTGATTTCACTCAGCATCAGTTCATGCAAGTCTCTCCAGGCCTCTCTGAAATCCTCCTGTTGGTCGTTTCTTACAGAACAATAATATTCCATAACATTCATATACCATAATTTATTCAGCCATTCTCCAATTGATGGGCATCTTTTCAATTTCCAGTTTCTTGCCACTACAAAAAGGGCTGCCACAAACATTTTGCACATGTGGGTCCCTTTCCCTTCTTTAAAATCTCTTTGGGATATAGGCCCAGTAGAAACACTGCTGGGTCAAAGGGTATGCATTGTTTGATAACTTTTTGAGTATAGCTCCAAATTGCTCTCCAGAATGGTTGGATCCATTCACAGTTCCACCAACAATGTATCAGTGTCCCAGTTTTCCCACATCCCCTCCAACAGTTATCATTATCATTTCCTGTCATTTTAGCCAATCTGACAGGTGTGTAGTGGTATCTCAGAGTTGTATTAATTTGCATTTCTCTGATCAATAGTGACTTGGAGCACCTTTTCATGTGACTGGAAATAGTTTCAATTTCTTCGT
Source organism: Myrmecobius fasciatus (assembly GCA_023553655.1). Classification (NCBI taxonomy): domain Eukaryota; kingdom Metazoa; phylum Chordata; class Mammalia; order Dasyuromorphia; family Myrmecobiidae; genus Myrmecobius; species Myrmecobius fasciatus. Next base: position 22,965 of record JAJPUD010012490.1, on the reverse strand, counting down.
CTGAAAATTGTCTGTTCATATCCTTTGATCATTTGTTAATTGGAGAATGGCTTGAATTCTTATATATTTGACTCAATTCTCTATATATTTTAGAAATGAGGCCTTTATCAGAACCTTTGGATGTAAAAATTTTTTCCCAGTTTACTGCTACCCTTCTAATCTAGTCCGCATTCATTTTGTTTGTACAAAAACTTATTAACTTGATATAGTCAAACTTATCTATTTTGTGATTAATGATGACCTCTAGTTCTTCTTTGGTCACAAATTCCTTCCCCCTCCACAGGTCTGAGAGGTAAACCATCCTACATTGTTCTAATTTGTTTATAATATCATTCTTTATGCCGAGATCATGAATCCATTTTGACCTTATCTTGGTATATGGTGTTAGGTGTGGGTCAATGCCTAATTTCTTCCAGACTAGTTTCCAATTATCCCAGCAGTTTTTGTCAAATAGTGAGTTTTTATCCCAAAAACTGGGGTCTTTGGGTTTATCAAACACTAGATTACAATTGTCATTGAGTATTTCGTTCTGTGAACCTAACCTATTCCACTGATCCACTACTCTATTTCTTATCCAGTACCAAATAGTTTTTGTGACCAATGCTTTATAATATAGTTTTATATCTGGTACAGCTAGGCCACCCTCATTTGCATTTTTTTTCATTAATTCCTTTGAAATTCTTGACCTTTTGTTTTTCCAGATGAATTTTGTTGTTATTTTTTCTAGTTCAGTTAAATAATCTCTTGGGAGTTTGATTGGTATAGAACTAAATAGATAGATTAGTTTAGGTAGTATTGCCATCTTTATTATATTCGCTCGACCTATCCAAGAGCACTTGATGTTTTTCCAATTGTTTAGATCTGACTTTATTTGTGTGGAGAGTGTTTTGTAGTTTTGCTCATATAGATCCTGACTTTCCCTTGGCAGATAGATTCCCAAATATTTTATACTATCGATAGTTATTTTGAATGGAATTTCTCTTTGTATCTCTCGCTGTTGCATTTTGTTGGTGATGTATAAAAATGCTGATGATTTATGTGGATTTATTTTGTATCCTGCAACTTTGCTAAAGTTGAGGATTAATTCTAATAGTTTTTTAGTTGATTCCCTAGGGTTCTCTAAGTAGACCATCATATCATCTGCAAAGAGTGATAATTTGGTTTCCTCATGACCTACTCTGATTCCTTTAATCTCTTTTTCTTGTCTTATTGCCAAGGCTAGCATTTCTAATACAATATTGAACAGTAATGGTGATAGTGGGCAACCTTGTTTCACCCCTCATCTTATTGGGAATGGTTCCAGTTTATCACCATTACATATGATGCTAGCTGATGGTTTTAAATAGATGCTACCGACTATTTTAAGGAAAAGTCCATTAATTCCCATACTCTCTAATGTTTTTAATAGGAATGGATGTTGAATTTTATCAAATGCTTTTTCTGCATCTATTGAGATTATCATATGGTTTTTGTTAGTTTGGTTATTAATATAGTCAATTATGTTAATAGTTTTCCTAATATTGAACCATCCCTGCATTCCTGGTATAAATTCTACTTGGTCATGGTGTATTATTCTAGGAATGATTTTCTGTAATCTCTTTGCTAATATTTTATTTAAGATTTTTGCATCAATATTCATTAAGGAGATTGGTCTATAATTTTCTTTCTCTGTTTTTGTTTTACCTGGTTTAGGTATCAGTACCATGTCTGTATCATAAAAAGAGTTTGGTAGGAGTCCTTCATTTCCTATTTTTTCGAATAGTTTATATAATATTGGAGTTAACTGTTCTTTAAATGTTTGGTAGAATTCACATGTAAATCCATCTGGTCCTGGGGATTTTTTCTTAGGGAGTTGATTAATGACTTGTTCTATTTCTTTTTCTGAAATGGGACTATTTAAGTAATTTATTTCCTCTTCTGTTAATCTGGGCAATCTATATTTTTGTAGATATTCCTCCATTTCACTTAGGTTATCAAATTTATTGGCATACAGTTGGGCAAAGTAACTCCTGATTATTGCTCTAATTTCCTCTTCATTGGTGGAAAGTTCTCCCTTTTCATTTTTGAGACTAACAATTTGATTTTCCTCTTTCCTTTTTCTAATTAAATTAACTAGAGGTTTATCTATTTTGTTGGTTTTTTCATAAAACCAACTTTTAGTTTTATTTATTAATTCAATAGTTTTTTTACTTTCAATTTTACTAATCTCTCCTTTTATTTTTAGGATTTCAAGTTTGGTATTTGATTGGGGGTTTTTCATTTGTTCTTTCTCTAGCTTTTTTAGTTGCAAGGCCAATTCATTGATTTTCTCTTTTTCTATTTTATGCAAGTAAGCATCTAGAGATATAAAATTTCCCCTTATTACCGCTTTGGCTGTATCCCACAAATTCTGGTATGTTGTCTCATTATTGTCATTCTCTTGGATGAAATTAGTAATTGTGTCTGTAATTTGCTGTTTCACCCATTCATTCTTTAGGATAAAATTATTTAGTTTCCAATTGCTTTTTGGTCTATTTTCTCCTGGCCTTATATTGCATGTGATTTTTATTCCGTCATGATCTGAAAAAAATGCATTTA
>JAJPUD010012489.1:0-37242 GCA_023553655.1 Myrmecobius fasciatus | reverse complement strand
ATATATATATATATATATATATATATATATATATATGCATACACATATATGTTTGTACACATGTATACATGTGCATATACATACATATATGTATATATGCATACATATATGTGTGCATATGTATATGTGTGTATGTATACATACATACATATATATATATGATTCTGACATGATTAATAACTCTACAATTGTATTTTTCCTTATAACACAAAATTAATTCCATTATATGAAACCCAAATTTTATTTATATTTACCACATCTAATATTTTCTTAACCTCTTAAAGTTGTCATTAAATACCAATATGAGATATTTCAGTAGATGTACTGATTCTTGATCTCTACTTCATTTATTATGATTCATAATTTTAATTCAATTTTTATTGTTTCCTAATCTCATTTACTAACAATGCCTACCTTTGTATCAGTCATAAAATATAATATATTCAGAATTTGAATAGAAGCTCTTGATGGATTGTTTAAAGAATCTCTATTTTTTCACTTATAAAACACAAAGTTTTGAAATATTTTCTTTGAGTAATCATTACATCATAACTGAATCAAATTTGGTTGAATAATATTTTAGTGAGCCATCTCTAATTATCAATTGTCATGTAATTGATTTGTTCCTATTTGACATATATGCATGTATGTGTATATATGTATATATACACATACACACATGTATACATTTGTGTGGGTGTGTATATGTGTAGATGCATTTATATGCATGCATAAATATATACATGAATGCATATAAAATACATACACATATTTATGTATATCTCTATTTATCAACTATCTATAATCTAGTCTATGAAATTATCCACTAAATTACATGCTCCTGAAAGGCTGTTTTGTGCTTCATATTTGCATTGCATGCATATACATCACATGACCTTGGAAAATTTACTGAATCTCTCTGCCTCAGTTTCCTTATCTGTAAAATGGAGATAATGAGTGATTGCCTTTCAGTTTTTTTTGAAGAAAAATAAGATAATGTTTGTAAAGTAATTTGTGAGCTTAAATATGTAATATAAATGCTAACTATGGTGAAGATAATTAAAAATGACTTATTAACTAAAAAGTGCTAGGGTAATATAAAACATTATTGATGTTGCCATCATTTAATTTGCATTCCCAGCAAGAATTGTATTTAAAGACACATTGAATTCCATTTTGTAGACTCTAAAAAACAGAGAGTAATGCTTAAATAAAACAATTAACCCTGAAATGTTTCATAAGGTAATGATATCATGTCAAGAGGGCATTAAATACACCCTAGATGTCCTGGGGATTGGACTTCTGTTGCATTGTTTTTGAATGCTTGATCTAACGATCTGCTCTTGAAGAGTTGGACTGCAATACAGATGGCTTCTCACCAGGCCATTTTGTATTTCTCACTAGTGTATCTAGTGAGTCTGTGTTGTATTTAGTAGTAATATAAGATAATTAGTCATTTTTATTTAGTTTGTGTTTAGGACCATTTGGAGGAGTGGGTGATCTATAATAAGCAGAATGTTTGCTTTCCTAAAGAAAAAACTTTTGAAAAACAACTAAATTAAATTTTTGATAATTCTACTTATCAATAATATCAAGGTTTTGTGCGAAAATTTTCAATCAATACTTTCTAAACAACATAACTACTTGATATTTATTAAAGAAAAATAAGTAATTGAAATGTTGATAAACCAAAGCTCAGGAAAGTAAGTCAATTTATTGGAATAGTCTCAGGAATTTGGGCACACCATTTTCTCCTTGTTTAGATCTCTGTTTCAAATTTTCTTGATTCTATGTTCCATCTTTTTTTGGGGGGCCATGGTAATTCCTATGCAAAATATGAAATTTTACAATTGCTTTTAAAAAGATGATTCCTTAGATTAGTAACTGATGATACATATCTGTCTGTCTATCTATCTATTGTATTTTTAAAGATGAAATAACCCTTTCATCTCAACTGAGTCACTTAAAATATAACTTCCTCACAAATTGGTGCAGATTTTATGATCTTTTAAAGAACCTAATTTTAAATATAGGTCAAATAATTTCTCTGTACTGATGGTTTTTATTGTTTTAGTTTGGGGATAATTTCTGACTAATCACAGCTAAGTTTTATCCCAAACCTCAAAGGATACTCCCAGTTACTGGCCACAAATATAGAGATCATCTAAATCTGACTTTATGTCAGTATCCTGGAAAGCATAAATCTGCCAGTTAGACAACCTGCAATAGCCCTGTGAGGATATTATTTAGTTCAGTAAATAAGGAGAAGGAATAGCACACTTTATTACCTATAATAATAGAAAATCATTAATTTGGAGCTCCCTAACAATCTTGATTGCCTTCAGAAAATATATCTACATGAGATTTTGAAGCTTTGAAAGGATATGACTAAGAATTCAGAATCACAGGGCAACTTCTCTTAGATGAACACCTTCTGTTTATCATCTCTTCTAACTTTTGAGGAGAGATTCATGTGTATTAACTTATTAATACTATGCTTGATTACCTTGTCTATTGTTATGATACTTGCCATACCCTATTAATTGTTAATTCTTGTTCTGGCTTTAGGTAAATCTATGTTGATGAGACTGTCCTGATGGATGTCCATTTCTGACATAGAGCAATTTGCAACACTACCTCCACAACTATGGGTATGTGCCAAAAGCTCTGAATATCAAATTATTAGTCATCAAAAATGTTGCTATTTTTATTTTTATATCACTAGTGGACCTCTCCCATATTGTTTTTAGACTTACTAAAATAGTTCTATGAGTTTTGGGTTATTATTTAAAGTGTCATTTTATGCATAAAAATTGTTAACCATTTTGCAGTTTCACTATAAATCAGACATAGAGCCTTGTAATCGAAAAAACAACCAGAAAACAGAAAAAAGAGAAAAAAAAATTTAACTTGAAAATTTCCTCCAATGACAATAGAAATGCCCCATATTAGAGAGCCTTTTGTGAAAAATCACAACTTGCATACTGAGACATTTTATTAGTCTCCTATTGACCAATAGATTAGCATTTTAAGTTTCTACTACATGCTGTGCATTGTGGTAGGTCCTAGATATTCTACCTGTTCATTTTTCTTTAAAAGATCAAACATCAAGCCATTCAGTACTAAAGGTAGTCACACACTTTTATGTTTATGTATTTTCAAGGCCATTTGAAATTATTCCATATGTCATGTGCACAAGTTAAACAATTCTAACATCATAACATCTTTCACATCTATCCCTTTCTTTCCATCTGAAACAACAACAAAGCTCTTACCCAGAGGAAGAGAAAGAAAAAAAACATCATGTATCAACAAAGTCAAAAAACCACCACCAAATTGTACTCCCCACAGACATTAGTGAACAGAGACCAGGATCCAATTTTATAAATAGCAGTGCCTCCTCCAAAAATCTAGAGACCTGCTTCCAGACCAGCTCCAACAGATATCCTTGAAGGAAGAAATCATGGTAGAAAAAATAATGACTTACCTTATCACAGCCAGTATAACTTCTCATTCACCCAAATGATAGAAACAACACTTTTTAGATCACTAATATATTTGTTATTGTTCTGTTTATTTTGTTTTCATTAGTCTTTCAGACCAGATACTCATTATCCAGGGAAGCAATTACACTGGTGAAGGGACCATACATACCCACCAATTTGAATGAACCACAACCCAGAAAGAAAGTAAATCAGCCAACCTAAGGAAACAGGGCACCCGAAGGTACAAATGAAAGGCAGGAGGCAAAGCAAACCACCACCATCACATTAATGCCCTCTCCCCATAGATCTTGATTCATAAAGCGCAGGACCTTCAAATCCAAGAGTTTGGGGAATATCAAGGTTTCTAGCCAAGCTTCCCTATTTGAAGTTGCAAATGGCAAGTACTCCTGCAGGTGCTCCAGTCATGCCTAATAAAAGCCCAGTAAAGAAAGTTCTATGCAGTCCTTGGCATTGTTAAATGATTCAATTTTTGAAACTGACATTTTATCAGTTGAAATGATATTAAAAGAAAAATTGCCAGATTTGCCATAATATCCTAAGGGCAATGGGATCTTTCTATCTGACTAGCAATTAAAATCTTTTATATGCATTGTTTTTGTATTGGAATATTGGTTCCTTGAGAGAAGGGGCATCTAACCTCTTTAAATACTATCCTCATTACTTAGTACAGTATATTGAGCATAAGGAGCACTTAGTAATTTTTTATATTTACATGACTTCCACTGTAGTTCAGCCCTTTTCTCCTATCATCTGAAATATTAACTTTAGAGTTGGTCTTATTTCTACCAGTCTATCCCCTCAATACGCCATCTAGCCACTATATAGTTGCCAAATTTAAAAAAAATCTCTCTAAAGCAGAGATTTGACTAAACCTTGTCCTTCTCAAAAATTTCTCGTGAAAAAGATATTAAAGGAATTAGAGTACATCATGAGGAAACCAAATTATCACTCTTTGCAGATGATATGATGGTCTACTTAGAGAACCCTAGAGAATCAACTAAAAAACTATTAGACTTAATCCACAACTTTAGCAAAGTTGTAGGATACAGAATAAATCCACATAACTCATCAGCATTTTTATGCATCACTAACAAAATCCAACAGCAAGAGATACAAAGAGAAATTCCATTTAAAATAACTTTTGATAGTATAAACTCTTTGGGAATATATCTGCCAAGGGAAAGTCAGGATCTGTATAAGCAAAACTACAAAACACTTTCCACACAAATAAAGTCAGATCTAAACAACTGGAAAAATGTCAAGTGCTCTTGGATAGGTCAAGCAAATATAATAAAGATGACAATACTACCTAAACTAATCTATTTATTTAGTGCTATACCAATCAAACTCCCAAGAAATTATTTTACTGACCTAAAAAAAATAACAACAAAATTCATCTGGAAAAACAAAATTCAAAGGAATAAATGAAAAGAAAAGCAAATGAGGGTGGCCTAGCTGTACCAGATCTAAAACTGTATTATAAAGCAGCAGTCATCAAAACCATTTGGTACTGGCTAAGAAACAGAGTAGTTGATCAATGGAATAGGTTAGGTTCACAGGACAAAATAGTCAATGGCAATAGTAATCTAATGTTTGATAAACCTGAAGACCCAAGCTTTTGGGATAAAAACTAACTATTTGATAAAAACTGCTGGGAAAATTGGAAACTAGTAGGGAAGAAATTACAAATTGACCCACACCTAACACCGCATACCAAGATAAGGTCGAAATGGATTCATGATCTAGACATAAAGAATGATATTATAAACAAATTAGAAGAACTTAGGATGGCTTACCTCTCAGATCTGTGGAGGAGGAAGGAATTTGTGACCAAAGAAGAGCTAGAGATCATCATTAATCACAAAATAGATAATTTTGATTATTTCAAGTTAAAAAGTTTTTGTACAAACAAAACAAATGCAGACATTAGAAGGGAAGCAAAAAACTGGGAAAACATTTTTTACATTCAAAGGTTCTGATAAAGACCTCATTTCTAAAATATATAGAGAATTGACTTACTTTATAAGAATTCAAGCCATTTTCCAATTGATAAATAGTCAGAAAATATGAACAGTTTTCAGATGAAGAAATTGAAACTATTTCTAGTCACATGAAAAGGTGCTCCAATCACTATTGATCACAGAAATGCAAATTAAAACAACTCTGAGATACCACTACACACCTGTCAGATTGGCTAAGAGGACAGGAAAAGATAATGACGAATGTTGGAGGTGATATGGGAAAACTGGGACACTGATACATTGTTGGTGGAACTGTGAATGGATTCAACAATTCTGGAGAGCAATTTGGAACTATGCTCAAAGAGTTATCAAACTGTGCATACTCTTTGACCCAGCAGTGTTGCTACTGGGCCTATATCCCAAAGATATCTTAAAGGGAAAGGGACCCACGTGTGCAAAAAATGTTTGTGGCAGCCCTTTTTGTAGTGACAAGAAACTGGAAACTGAATGGATGAATAAATTATGGTATATGAATGTTATGGGATATTATTGTTCTCTAAGAAACAACCAACAAGATGATTTCAGAGAAACCTCGAGAGACCTACATGAACTGATGCCAAGTGAAATGAGCAGATCCAGGAGATCATTATATAGAGCAACAAGACTATATGATGATCAATTCTGATGGACATGGTTCTCTTCAACAATGATATGATTCAAACCAGTTTCTATTGTTCAGAGCTAAAGATAATCATATACATCCAGAGAGAGACCTGTGGGAATTGAATGTGGACCACAACACTGCATTTTGATGCTTTCTGTGACTATTTGCTTGCATTTTGTTTTCCTTCTTAGGTTGTATTTTTTTCTCTTTCTAGATCTGATTTTTCTTGTGCAGTAAGATAACTGTGTAGATATGTATACATATATTGGATTTGTCATATAATTTAACATATTTAACATGTATTAGACTACCTGTTATCTAGGGGTTGGGATCGGGGGAAGGAGGGGAAAAATTTGGAACAAAAACAATTTTGCAAAGGTCAATGTAGAAAAACCACTCATATGTTCTGTAAATAAAAAGCTTTAATTAAAAAGAAAATTCTGGTGACCCCTAACAGTATCTAGAATGAAACTTAAACTCCTCAGTTTTGCCCTTATACCTTTTCACACTATGTCTTCCATTAATCTTGCTATACATATTTTATTTACTCATATTTGCTCATTGTCACTTCCAGCCAAACCAATCTACTTTTCCCAATGAATGTGTTTTCCCAAATAAGGCAAATTCCCATATCTTAATTTTACCATATACTTAGAATGCATTCTTTCCTTATTTTCATGTCTTTAAATTCAAACTCTCTTCAAGGTCTAATTCAAGGGGTACCCCTTATGTTATTTAAAAACTGAACTCTTAGTGTTATCGCTGCAAATGCAAATCCCCCAGTAGACGCTAAGCTCTCTGAGAGCAAATACTATCATGTTTTATCTTTGTTTGGCAAAGTACCTTGTACATATTGGGTTTATCCTAAATTCTTATTGAATAAAGGAATGTGTCCTTGAACAAGTGGATTTAATAAATTATTTTTAATTTGCTTTGCTTATCTCCAATAAAGGAAGAAAGGTTTATTATCAGCTCCTGTTAAATAGCTCCTCTTTGTCACCTCCATCCATTCACACACACACACACACACATATATATATCTCTATATATGTATATATATATATAAAACAAGGGATAATAAAGGAGATTAAAAGGAGGAGAAACAATATATTCATATTTCTTGTATGTATATATGTATGCATACATATATGAATGTGTGTTTATATGCATATATAAGAATGTGTTTATACATACATATAGCCCCATATAGATACAAGCACATCTGTATACATACATATGTGTATGCCCATATGTGTATGCATGTATAGCACATATGTGTGTGTTTGAATGACATTCTTCACTAGATTATACCTTTCTGGAAGGCAGTGACTGTCTTTTACTTCTTTTTGTACCACCAGATCTTAGAAATTGACTGTCACATAATAAGCACTTAATAAATGTTTATTCATTGAACAATAAAACAGACCAAATGAACAAGTTCAGTTTGAGAATGATCTTGGTCCTCTTTTATAGGGCTCTGAACCTGACCACAATAAAAATATTTTGTTATTTTTGTTATTGTTGCCATAACTTTTCCTAAAAGTTTTGCAGTTTCATTTTTCCATGGTTAGAATGAAATGAGAAATTCTCATCAGTTGTATCTTAATTTAGATTTTCTTTACCTCTAAGCATAACATTTTAGTGTTCCTCTCATCATTGTAATTTCCTAAAACTTCCTTTTCTGTTGGTATCCTTTTAAGATTGCAAATAGAAACGAGAACTAAATATTTCAAGTTTGCATGTAGGCTTTATTGCTTTAATCCTGGATATCTCATTTCTGATCACTTTTTACCAGATGATAGAAAGCAATTTCAGTATGTGCTTAAACTAAGTGGTTTGAGGCAAAGCTGTATCTCCAGTGTTCCACTTATGTCCCATCATTTATTGAACCTGTGTAATTCTCTTTCTTGCTAGAAAAAACAATCCGCCTATAATAAGTAGATTTCAGCTTGAATCTCTTCCTTAAAAGCTCTTTAGTTTATATATTCCTTACAAGAGAGATGGAAAGCAAAACTTTTGCCACTTCTGCATGTCAGGGGAGTTTGGGTAATGTCTAAAGTCTACTGTGAGGAGAAGGTCAAGCCTGGGGAAAAATCTAGAGCAGAAGTAGTGTAATTAAAGTACACAGGAAAAAAAAGTTCTAATTTCTTCAACTAGAATACCATTTTAACCTTGAAAAATGTAAATTTATGATGCTAATGAATCTAAACTGCTCATGTGTAAATTTGAAGATGGTTAGAGAAATTTAAAAGCTTCTTCTATTTTGTGGTAATGAAGGGCCAAGATGGAAATTCATTGACCTGCTCAAAACTTCACCTTTGTCAGGATCCATCAATTTCCCATGATTAAAGTCCCAAAGCTGATAGTGCAGACCAAGAAAAGTATTCTCAAAATTTTGTAGCATTAACCTAGGTTCAGAATTTACATTCAATAGGCATTGTCTTAAAGAGAATGGGTACAAGTGTATTACTGCTTAGAACTTTGATTTAAACCAGATATAAGAAAAGTGGGGAAAAAAAGAGGAAACTTAGAGCATAAAAATAATGTGCAATTAACAAACATGATGATCATGGATAGTGCACCAGACCTGAAGTCAGAAGGACCTGAGTTCAAATCTGTACTCAGACTCTTAATACTTCCTAGCTGTGTGACCCTGGGCAAGTCACTAACCCCAAATGTCTCAGCAAAAACAAACAACCAAACATGATGATCACCTAGACAACATAAGAAAGAAGCGTACAACATACATCATCACCGCTATGAGGAAACACCAACATCTAAATTCCTTTAGCTGTGAGAACCCGGCTTACAACTATTCAGTCTCAAATGGGAGGCTGTTAGGCAAGTTTCACCAAACTTCATAACTCAATTCTCCAAGTCCCTTCCCATTGAGGAGATTTTATAGGCTGAGAATAAAGAAGGCCCTATGCTAAATATTCTCAGATGATCCATGACCTTTGAGACAGAGCAACTCCTCTCAAGGTGGGTTCTATTGCAAGAGGTCCTTTAAAGAGAATATGTGTTCATTCCTGTAAGACGATTTTGCTTACTCCAGGAAATGGCCAGGTTTCCAGATTTAACATAGGCTTGCCATAAATAATGTTCATTAATAAAGGGGCCAGGAGAATGGTCAATCCTTCTAATACTTGCTAAGGCTTATTAGATATCCAGGACTGGATTTCAAAGTTGCCAATAAACAACTTTACACAGAAGCATGGCAGGGAATCACTGGGATTCCTCTGGAGAATTCCCTATAATTGGGCCCTAGTATCCAGCATGTCCCCAACTTGATCAAACAAAAAATAGGGCTTCAACTAATCATCATTATCAATTATACAGTTGATAATTTAAAAGTAAATAAAATAACAAGGCTTTAACTGATCATAAATAGCCCCCAGCTTCCTTATATGTTGGACATATATTTCATCAAAGCTCTTCCAAAGAGCTTTTCCAAGTATAGCAAGCAACAGGCAAAAAATGAAATATACACTGATGTTTTGTACACCTTAGGGACACTCTTTTCATTGTAGTATCCCTGTAGAAGACAATCAGCAAAGTACTGTATATGCAAACACACATAAGAAATGTATTGTTCAGTCACACCCAGATGCCTTTTCTGACATCTCCTCTTCTATATCCTCCATAAAATCTCTTTGAAAACTACACATTTAGGGGGCGGAGCCAAGATGGGGGGGCGGAGCCAAGATGGCGGAGTGAAAAGGTGACTTTCTGCCTCTCCTCCGATCTTCTCTCAAATCAACAATAAAATAAGCCTCCGAACTGATCTTCAAGTCAACGAACTCAGAAATATTTGGGCACAGCTCTCTGGATAACTTCATATCAGGTTAGTCGGACTCGGACAGAGAGATAAATAGATGACAACTTCACAGGCCGGAAGTGAGGGTGGGACTCAGCTCAGCTCATCCTGGAAGAAATTCCAAACTCCAAACTCCAAATTCCAAACACCTGGAGTTTATCTGAGGCACTCGGGACACTCTGCCCTGATTGGGGGCAGGTGTTCTGGCAGACTTGCCTTGTTTAAGCCGAAGCGCCCCAGGGCAAAGCTTTTTGCAGCCGCCGCTTTTTTTTCCCCCTACCTTAAAGAGATATCCACACTGTCTAAAAAAAAAAAAAAAAATATGATGAAGAAGCAAAAGAGAGCTCTCACCATAGACAGCTTTTATCAAGGCAAAGAAACGACCCCAGAGCCAGAGGTTCCTTTAGACAAAAATCCAGAGAACATCAGCCAGGACCATCACTGGTCCCCTTTTCAAAAGGCCTTTCTGGAAGACTGCATAAAGAACCTCAAAAGAGAGCTGGAGGATAAATGGGAAAATAAACTGAAATCAGTGCAAGAAGGATATGATGCCCTGCGAAAGAGATATGAAAAAGACACCAATTTATTAAAAAATAAAATTAGTGAAGTGGAAAAAGAGTGCAAGGAACAAATTGGCCAGTTACAAAAGAAGCTTAAAAAGGTAACTGAAGAAAACAACACTTTAAAAATAAGAATTGAACAAATGCAAGTGAATGACTCACTAAGACTTGAAGAATCAGTCAAACAAAAACAAAAAAATGAAAAATTAGAAGAAAATATGAAATATCTCCTAGGAAAAACAACTGACTTGGAAAATAGATCTAGGAGAGACAATCTAAGGATTATTGGACTTCCTGAAAGCCATGATGAAAAAAAGAATCTAAACACTATCTTCCAGGAAATCCTGAAAGAAAACTGCCCTGAGATTGTAGAATCAAAGGGCAAAATCACCGTTGAAAGAATTCACCGATCACCTCCTGAAAGAGACCCCAAAATTAAGACCCCAAGGAATATTGTGGCTAAATTTCAGGACTATAGCACCAAGGAACAGATTCTGCTGGCAGCTAGAAAGAAATAATTCAAATACCGAGGTTCAATAATTAGAATCACACAGGATTTGTCAGCTTCCACACTGAAGGATCGAAGGGCATGGAACCAGATATTCCGAAGGGCAAAGGAACTTGGATTACAGCCAAGAATAACCTATCCAGCTAGAATGAGCATTATCCTCCAGGGAAGAAGATGGTCATTCAATGATATAGGTGAATTTCACCTATTTCTAATGAAAAGACCGGATCTGAACAAAAAATTCGACACCCAAACACAGAACTCAAGAGATGCATAAAAAGGTAAAAACAAAAGGTCTCTTGAGAACTTTATTGCTACAAGGGAGATACTCAAAGTTTGGGGGTATAATTAACTAGATATTACTTTGATAATATGAAAAAGAGAACTAGAGGGGAAAATGTTGTCATACTGGGGAAAAGAGGGAAAAAGTGGTAAAATAAGATCTAAAAAAAAAAAGGAGGTAAAAACAAGGTTAAAATCACTTGAAGAGGCAAAGAAAACCTAATATAATTGAGAGAAAGAGGGGAGGGAGATGAGCACTGTGTAAATTTTACTCTCAACAGGGGAGGGGACTGGGGGTAAAATTTGTAATGGAAAGCTTTGTAAAGATCAATGTTGGGGAACTACCCATACATATGTTATACAAATAAAAAGCTTTAACAAAAAAAAAAAAAAAAAAGTCCTATCCTATTGTCAATAGAAACCTGCCTCTTAGATCAAGGCACACTGCCTTCCGTGCCTCTTTTCCTCATGTGTATGTTTGTACCACTGTTGGGAAAGGGAAGTTAACATCCCTCTTCCACTTACACAAACACACACATACATATACCAATGCATTCATGCACTCACACATATTTACCCTAAATGGAAAGTAAGAAATGTGAAAGTAATTAATAATTAAGATTGTCACTGATAACTGAAAAAATAATCTAATAATAATAATAATTGCCTAGTCTGTCTTCTCCACTTAAAAGTCTGAAACTTTATGACACTAAGAATTAAATTCATTCAGATATTATACTATAGATGAAGAGGAAAGTTACCAATTAGAAAAAAAAAACCTTTATATTTTCATAGCTTTATAAATTAGTATATGTTCATTTAAACATTTCTACAAACCTATCTAGATATCTACAACCTAAACTTCCATGATAGCTTCTGTGTTTAGTTAGGCACAGAACAAGTTTAAGGTAAATCATTTCTAGAGTCTTTTGTTCTTCAGCTCTTTTGGAATGATCAATAATGATCAATATTAGATTAACAAAAGTGAAATTAGAAACTCCATTCACTTTAGAAATTCTTATGCTTTTATCTAACACAATCATTAAATTGTAATCTTATTGAAATAGTCAATTTATAACTTTAGTTGCTTTCTCATATTATTGAACTGATGGAAATCAATTATTTGACTCTTTCTTTCCCTTTACCTTTCCTTAAGTCTTGTTGATTTTATCTCCATAACACACCTTGTGTTTGCCCCTCCCTCAGTTCCTATTGCCATTGTCTTAATATAGTTTCTCACCCTTTTCATCTGGAGTTATTGAAATAACCTAACAAGTCTTCTAAGCTCTACACACTTGCCTTCTATCTAATACTCCTAATGCTGATCTTAAATTTTCACTATGTTCAATAATATATGGATCACCATATAATTTGCTAAGTCAAATCCATATTCCTTTGCTTGCACTAGGGGTAAGCATTACATGGTGTTACTCTACCCTTAAAGTCGTATCTTATATTGCATATTACTCATATTGTCTATTCTCTTATTCAAATAATTTTTTGGTATCCTTTGCCTCGTTCATTAATTCCCTATAACTTCAAGATCCTCCTTCCTCATCTCTCTGATGAATTTCTACTCATTGTTTAGAACCCACCTAAAATGTCTCTTTGTTTTGACATTTCTCTGATGTTTCCTATCATTTAATATTCTTTCTTTCTTTATCATTATATGTGATCTTAAAGATCAGATAATTTTGCTCTTTTATGTATATGCCTTTATGTATTTTCTCCTTATTAAACCTTAAGACATATGAGAGCTGAGATTGTGTCTTATGTAAACATTCTTTCTCTTTTTTATATCTAATACAGAATTCTGCATATAGCAGCTACTAAATAAATGCTAAATTTAATTAAAAATTAGTATCTATTTTGTGAGATATCATATTTTAGTATTAAAGTAAAGCCATAGATTTAATTTACAAAGAATAACTGACAGTATATCTTACTTAAGTTTTTGCTTTAATACTTATAGAAGGAGGGATCTTATCAAATGAGGCATTCCTTCCACTAGGTCAGATCAAAACTTATCCATACTCTCTCAGTCTGACATGTCTTCTAGAAAATCCTTTATTAAAATTTCTATTCACTAGGTTGGAGGTCTTTTTCTAGATCATTGAACATTTAAAAAATATACACTGGTATATGGATACCAGTGTAGTATTTTTATCTGATTCTCGGTTTTCTTCATTTTTTCTGTGATTATCATGCCTTTCCTGACCATGTACTTCTGCACAATGTCTTTAACACTGAAACCAGTAGCATGGCATTATAGATAGAGGGTTTGTTTTAGAATTGGAAAGACATAATTGTGACATGGGCAGGTCACTTACACTTTCTGAGCCTCAAATGGTTAAAGACTATAATTTACAATTTGTGCCAAAGAAAACAACTCCCATGCTAATAAAATCAAATAAAGTTGGAATATATTTTGATGGCACCCAAATTTAATTGATTTATTAGGTCTTTTTTTCTCTTAAGGTTTTCAAAGATCATAAAGAGTTTGTTTGTGAAAACAACAAACAAATTGTCAAATACCCCATTTTTGTAATCAATTAGTGTTCATCAAGTACCTTCTACATTTCAGGCACTGTGGTTAGATGCTAAAAATACAAATATGAAATATAGCATGTGGTAAGCCTCATTTATTAGAAAACTAACAAAGAAACAATTTACATTTAAAGATACTTTTTAGAAAACATTCCTATATTTCTAACTGATGATACAAATTATCCAACTTTGGACCATTCATATAAACTCATTGTGACACACAGAAAGATATAATTCTATTTGTGGCTTTGCAATCTTTAAGCCATGATTATGTGTATATAGACACACATATATATGTGTGGATACATAGAGTGTGTATGCCCACGAATATATATGTATATGTGTATGTTTGTATATATGTGTACATAGATAAACAGAGCTCTTTTTTTTTGCCAGTATTCATTCATTCATTTTTCTGTTTCTTTCTCACCCCTTTTCTTTCCTCTTTCCCCTTTCCCTCCCTCCAACTCTCCTTCCTTACCCCTTGTGTCTCTGTCTCTGCCTTTCTCTGTCTCTGCCCCCTCCCTTTTTCCACCCTTTCCCTCTCCCCCTTCAACCCCTTTAAAATAGAGAGCATGTCATTCAAAGTCAATTTGATCTTGGATTTTCGACAGCCCCAGCACTTTTTAGCCCTGACTTAGGACAGTGAACTACAACTTGCTAGCTTTACTATTCTATTTATATTTTCATTTTCTGATCTGTCAAGGGTAAACTTTAGGATTAAGTTCACCAGGTTCTTATAGTTAGCTTGAAAGATAGGCTTCCATGCTTTTAAACAGCACAGTATATTATTAATTTGAACATGTTCTTTCTAAAGATAGCTGTGAATCTGGGGAGGTAAGTAATTTTCTTAAACTAAAAGGGATTAGAGTTCAAGTTAAACCTTTTCTGCCTCAGGATTAGGATCTTGAAACAAATACAAAATTTGACAGGAGGCTAAAGGAATGAAATGGAACCAAGGCTGCCGTGTCCTTAGATTTGGTGCAGGTCACGAGTCTAGTAGTTCAGCTTTGTACATATTGCAATTTGATATAGTAGATGAAGAGAGGGCGGCTAACAGAGAATTGCAGTAATCAAGTTGTTGAAAAAAAATCAATGTGCAGACCAGGGTTTGAATCTTATTATAAGACCAACATGAGAAAAGACAGGCAATGTTCCTCATCTGCCAGCAGTGATGTGGGCAAAGGGAAGAGGGGGAGGAAGGAGAGAGATTACTTTGCAGACATATAGGCAGAGACATCATTCAAAAGTCCAATATGAATCTAAATAAATCTTAAAATCTTGAAATTGGAATTTGATCAAAAAGCCATTTCTGTCACCAGTAGATGGAAAAGGCTGTTAATTATGAAGCCACTTATATGACTAAGTAGTATAATTTCAAATTGGGGGTGCATTTAATTATAAGAGCTTGATTGCATCCAGTGTTTCAAAGTCACATCAAGCACAAAGGGAAAAGAAATAAATAAAATAAAATAAAATAAAACAAAATAAAATAAAATAAAATAAAATAAAACTTTAAACCACAATAAACTGTTCAGTCACCTGAGCTTGAGCTACTCTCCCTACATACAAAGGGCCATTTGGGAAGAGTAGTTTAAACCCAACCAAATTTGGAACACTTCTACTTAACAGTATTCATTGTTCATAGAAGACAGGGAAGAGAAGTGGTAATATAGAGTTGCAGGAGATAAAAAGAGAGGAGTAATACACAAAACAGTGTGGACAATTCTCTTGGGGGACAGAGAAGGCCTAAATCAATCTGAGTCTTTTCTTGAAATACCAGCATACATTTCCAAGAATTATATTAAAATTTCATGATCAATAGTGCTGCAAGCTGTACTGTATACAAGCAAAATAAGTGCTGACAATTGACCAGCATGTTTATTTAATAAAATGTCATCTGCAAGTTTCAGCAACAGTACCAGTTGAGAGGATCATCCTGGTTCTAGTTTGCCAAATGAAGCTTCATTTTGTATAGGCAATAAGAAATCTAGTATAGTACCTTTTGTTCTAATATGTATTTGCTACTCCAAAACAAAATCTGTGAATGTGTTCATACTATTTTATGTAATCCTCCTGTATAAAACACAGAGGCAACAAATCTATTTCAAACTGCCTATTAGGGAGAAATTACTTTATACCTTGTTTCTCATTATATATATATATATATATATATATATATATATATATATACACACAATATGTATCATATGTTCCCATGTTGAAGATATTTAACAATAGGAGCTTGAGGTTTTCTGATTTCACCAAGATTAACTAGTTGGCTGTTGGTCTTCACTCCTGAAGAAGACCAAAATAGTATCACTATGTTAGAATCAAGTTAGTCCAACTGTGGCTAATCAGAACAATATAAGCTCAGAATGCTCCTCCAGAGATAGAACACATAATGCCTGTGAACATAATTTTCAACTTTGAGTATCTTGTGATTCTTCTGAGCTACTTAAATTCTGCTTTGCTCATAGAGCACAGCATCTTCTCTGATAAGGGCACACCATGCTGGGCATTCCTGTGTCAATATCTCCCTTGTCTCCAATTCTAAAGTTCTTAAGAGACTTTGAAAGTGTCCTTGTATCACATTTTTGACAACCTTGTGAGCATTTGTCTTGTATGAGTTCTCCATAAAATAATATTTTTTTTTACCAAGCATCCATTTGACATTTGAACAATGTGGCCAGCCTAATGGGGTTGTGCTTTTTGCACAATTGAGACTTGACTAAGATCACACAGCATGAATGTAGTGGAGATGTTCATGGGTCTGAGTCTTACTAAACACTACAAAAAAAGGAGGTAAAGAAAGAGAAAACAGGCGGAGTAAGAAGTCAAAGCTGGAGAGAATACCAGAGAGGACATATGTCATGGTGTCAAATGTGGCAAAAGACTGATATAAAGACATTTGGTGATAAATGCTAATATCCTCATATTCTAAGGGATGCTCTTCCATGAGAAGCTATGTTTATAAATTCCACAGGCACATAGTTTTCTTCTGGAGAAAAGTGGGAGGAAGGAGGATGTTTGTCTCAATGAGTAGAGTGAGGTTTCTTTCTCTCTCTATCTCCATATTCCACAATCCACAAGTAAAACTCCAGGAATATCTCTGAAGTGAAGCATTAACATCACTCATTCCTAAAGTATCTCCAAAATATGAGGGATGGAATCCTCTAGAAAAACTCTTCAATTTGCAAACTAAAACAACTACAAGAAAAAACTGCACTTAACAAATAAATGTCCATAGATGCAACAAAAACAATACATCTCAGAGATCTCTGTGGGACTGCTGAGTAGATTCTTCAGATTTATCTCAGATTTACACTATCTGAGAAACTTACAAGTAGAGATTCTCATGGCCAACCAAGACACATTTGGGACTTTTTTTAGTCAACTTGATGTTTACTAAATCATTCATCTTCTCTTTCTCTGATCTGTCTTCTTTTCTAGTTCATCATTCTTCCTTTCTTACTAAACAAAGCTATGGCTTTCAATGGTTCCATCTATGAGTTTGCTGGCTAACCCCTTCTCCTTTTGCTTATAACATCAGAATTTTCCAGTGAGTCCCATCTTCTCATTATGAAGTCAAAACTTAAGTATTTAATTTTCAGTAATTAGTCTGAATAAATTTATTTAAATATTGATTGATTTGATCTTCTTGCTTCCATGAAACTCTCAAAAGTATTTTCCAGAATCACAGTTTGAAAACACAAATTCTGAAATTCTCAGCTCTTCTTTATTGTCCAAATCTCACAAGCACTGGAAAAACTATAGTTTTTAGAATAATGATGTCTCTGTTTTTTTTTAAACTATGCTGTCCAGATTCACCATAACTAAACTTTCAAGGAACAAAGGTCTTTTAATTTCATGACTGCATTCACCATCTGCAGTGACCTTTGAGTCTAAAAATATAAAATACGACAACGTTTTCCTAGAATTTATGGGACAAGTTGCCATAACCTCAGGATTTTTCAATGTTCAGCTTCAAGCCAGCTTTTGCACTTTTTTTTCTCTCATGGTAGAAGCCATCAGAATGGCATCTGGTATCATCTGCATATCTATAGTCAATGAAGTAGAAGATAGTGTTTTCCTAGAACTTCTTAGCTTTCTCCAAAATCTAGTGTATGTTGGCAATTTGGTCTTTAGTTCATTTGCTTCTCTGAAAACTAGATCATTCTCTTAGTAAGTCTTGGATGAGATGGATAGAGGAATGAATGCAAAGAAATGAGTTTGCACAGACTTCAGGAAGCAGTGAATATAGAAGGACCTGGTATGCAATGATCCATGGAACCATAAAGAGTTGTTGTTTAGTCATTTTTCTGTCATGTCTTACTACCCATGACCCATTTTATGTTTTCTTGGCAGAGATACTAGAATAGTTTGCCATTTCCTTCTCTGTCTCACTTTATACATGAGGAAACTGGGCTAATAGGATTACGTGACTTGCCCAGCATCACACAGCTAGCTAGTAAGTATCTGAGGCCAGATTTGAATTTAGGAAGATGAATATTACTGACTTTAGACCTAGTAC
The DNA here is from genome assembly GCA_023553655.1 of Myrmecobius fasciatus. NCBI lineage: Eukaryota > Metazoa > Chordata > Mammalia > Dasyuromorphia > Myrmecobiidae > Myrmecobius > Myrmecobius fasciatus. Next base: position 18,863 of record JAJPUD010012489.1, on the reverse strand, counting down.
TCTATCCATGCTTATCACCTAAGCATCAAAATATACATTTATGTGTATGTATCTGTATATGTACATATAAACATATGTGTGTACAAAAATTTTACAGAAGTTATAAGATAGCAATGCTTAAAAAGTAGCTAGGTATAGTAGATAAAGAGCAAACTATGTTAGGGAACCTATATACAAATACTCCCTCTAATACATTCTTATACAACATGTTTCTGAGAAAGTCAACTATTTATTATTCTTCAAACTCAAACAGAAATGGGAACACTAATCTCACAATTCCCATATTGACTTCTGTAATTATACATTAAGATTGTCTATGTTCTATATATATATATATGTATTCTGTTAAATAATTTCCAATTACATTTTAATTTTGTTTGGGTTGCAACTGGAAGTGTTGGGGATGTATGTAGCAGGTAGACTAGTCTCATGTTAATAATCTTTCTAAGCCAATTAAGGACATAAAACACATTGGAAGAGTTTCTTCATCCTCATCGAAGGATTCTCTATTAAAGAAAACCTCACAAGTCCAGTTTCTATTCCTGGTATGTTTGAGTACTTTGTTTTTAAAGTAATATGCAGAAAATCCAAATTTTTATTCCTGTAAAAAATGAATAATCCTTTCCCTAATACTGGATTTCACTACTAATCTCTGGGAAATTTTACTTTTATGCCAGTAAAAGTGAAATTTTTGTATTTTCTTGTTTGACTCCTTTATATGGAGAGTTGCATTTTTTTCCTTCCATTAAATGCTTCAAGATTAATGTTTTCATTCAGGTTAGTTTTATCTATGGTGAGCTAGGAAGGGATTATGCTTTGTCATAACTGAGGCAATAAAACAATTAAAGGTTTTAGTACTCTACAAGACCGTATCATGGGAAAGGAATTATAAAAAAAATTTCCAGTGCATATGGAAATAAAGAGACCAAATATAACAATGATAATGAAAGAATAAAAGTCTAGGTCATTGAAAGAGCAATTAGATCTCAACATGGCCATGTCTTTTACAGAAATTGGACCCCATAGTATTCAAGGGGGTCTCAAATTTGCCATGTTGAATTTTCCCTTTTGAAGCATAACTGAGTCATAATTAGTGAAAAACTATACACACTAAAATAAACTATATTGTTATTTTCCCAGAGTGGTGCTTGATTTTGTGTGGGCTGAAGCTAGTTCTAATGTAGATTCATGCTGGCTGCTTGATTTTTTTTTCCTTTTGCTCATTCAATCAACACCTAGGAAAACTTTATTTATTTTTTTGTCAAGAGGCCCTAATGCAGTACTTAATAAACTGCTAACCACATCTGCCTCTCCATCCTCCTGCATTCCTGTAAATAAAAGCAGGAAGCAATAGGTACAGGAGTTGAAAGGTTGAAGGATAAAAAAGACTCCTATTACCTCCCCTAATTACTAGTTCCAAATGAAATGAAAACCAAACTAATAGCAAGAAATTCTTCAATCCTCACTTCCCTCTACTGATTTACATTCAAAACCACCCCAATCTACACCCAATTTCAGCAGACTGGGCTATCATTAGTTACTCACAGTAGGTACAAAAATCACAATCCTTTCCAGCAGGGTCTTTGTTGCTGTCTGTCCACAAGGTAGATGTCCACAAACCCCAGCAGGCCTGTCATATGCCTATGTTTTTACCAATAGTGTATTATAGAGAATCAGTGATGGATTTGGGTAGCAAGTCAAACACTAAAGGGAGCTCAGGGACACTGCAATTAGTAAACAGTAGGATTTGGATGCCTTGATTTGTTTAATGAGGAGAATTTTGCATGCCTTTTGAGTCTTGGATTTAGTGTTACAGATTCACAGCAGGATAAGAACAACTTTAGAGAAAAAAAAATCTGTTATATAGTTAATGTGATTCTGACCTCCCAACCTTTAACACCCCCTTTCCTCAATTAATCCATTTAAAGCCTCAAACTTAAATAGCTGTCTGCAGCTGTTTAAATTCATTTAGTTACATTATGTATGAAGCTGTTAACTAGAAAACATTCCCTTTTCCAAAATGCAGGCAATTTAGTAAAAATTACAAAATACTTTTTATATGCTAAGTTATTGGCATTTCTGTGAAGTTCAAATATGGAAAGAGAGAAGGCATAATAAAGATGGAAAGAGACAAAGAGAAACAGAGACAGTGACAGAGAGAAAGAGAAGAAACAGATGCAGAAAAAGCACAGAGAAACACAAGAGAGAGAAAAAGAGGGAGACACACACACACACACACACACACACACACAGAGAGAGAGAGAGAGAGAGAGAGAGAGAGAGAGAGAGAGAGAGAAGAGATGCATTTTTTGGATAAAATTTTCTTGGCATGTGTAGTTGATTACAGTATAGATTTATATTCCATAATTTGGTTCTCCTATGGTTAATGATCACTGCCTTCTATGATGCTTCTGATTAATGAGATACATTCTGTTAGTGGTTTAATTCTGGATAATGCTGTTTTCCTATAATTCATTTCTCAGCAATTTTAGAATCTATATCTTTATGAATTCCAGAATTCCAGAATATTATAGTTAACTTGGTATAATGCATGGGGAAATAATTAAGATACCAAACAGGTCCCTGTAATTTTTTTTTCACTTTGTTACTCTTGAGTGGGATGCTTAGTAGCATGAAGAAAATGGCAAATCACCATCTGCAATAGGTCAGGAAGCTGGTGAAAATAAAGCAGCTCGAATTTCAAGATTGTTCTGAAATCTACCTTTCAGCTACTTGAGCAGGATGTATAGAACACCCATTTTATGGTATCTAAGATCCCCAAAACACTTTTTTTGTGAACTGAGGCAATGAGATAGATAATTTGTTTATTTCATCACAGGTTTAACTATATTAAAAATAGCATGACATAGAGAGGAACAACCTAGGAGTCATCAAAAACTAGGGTGAAGTCCTACTTCTAACTTATAGTAGCCATGTAAGCATGGACCAGATTGTTAACTTCTCAGTTTATCCAAGCAGTAATATAATACTGTAAGACTGGAGAAAAGTTATTAATCTTCATTGATTGTTTCCATAACCAAAACTGAAATAATAAATGACAAATATAGACCAAAATAAGTTTTGATATGCTTTTCATTTGCATATTTTAAAATCAGCATACAAAGAAATTACAGAGAGTTGATATCTGTATAGTATTTCAATGACACTGTGAGAGGGGTAGTGCAAATATAAAAATGCCCGATGAAGAAGCTGAGTTTTGAAGAGGTGAATTATTTACCTAGTGTCATATAGCATACAATGACGAAAGCATAATTGGAACGCAGGTCAACTGGAATCCAAGTTCAACTTTGTTTTTAGTGTATTGTGTTATTGCTTAATATTCTTTTCAATTTAATACAAATGGATTTGGGGGCAGTCTATAACTTTCTTTCATTATCGGCTTCAGACTTTATTGATATTAAACATTTTAAAACAACCATTAGGAGCTAATTTTACTGACGCCTCAAGTATATCAATTGAAAAAGACAGGCATTAAAGGAAATATAATGTGCAAGAAAGAGTGATATTTAGAGTGAGAAAACATGGTTTTGAGACTTTGATTTACTACTTGCAAGATATATATATATATATATGTATAAATATATATATAGATATAGATATACATGACTCCTCAAATAATGCCTTCTCTCTTAGTATCTTATTTGTATTATAAAGAGAATATTTATAGATCATGAAATCAGCAAATTATTCCTATTTGTAGATGACATTGTGCTGATTTCATCAAGGCAAAGCATACAGTAGTTTCCTAAATGAGACTCATGATCATTCAAAAAAGATTGGCCCAACTTTAGATAGTTCCATCTCTATACAAATAAGTAATAAATAGCTATCAATATCTATGTAGCTAGAAATCACTGTCTATCTAAATGGGAAATAGACAGAGTAGACTATTGTCCAGACTATAATATGCAGAGAGGAAACATGGAATAGTTGATATAATGCTGGCATTTGGAGTCGAGACAATCTGGGCTCAATTCCCACTGCAAACATATACTAGCTATGGAACAATTGGCAAGCCACTTAACCTCTCAGTGTGCTAGACAGCTCTTCAAGACTATAAATTATAGATCAATTGCCATTATAAGACAGTGGAGGGATTTCTATACCAGAAGCTTTCTCCAATTTTGAATTCACAAATCTGGCAAAAAAAAATTCTATGGAATTGAAAGGACAAATCATGAACTTAACACATCAGTATGTTAACTTTTAATGATATGAAGATTCTCCTTCAGACAGGGGTCTTCAATTTAGCATAAATAGCAATTCTACAAATAATTAAAATTAGTGATGACTTGAAAGGCAATAGGAAGGCATAAAATAGATATTATTGCATGACAATATATTTACTAACTCCAATCTACAGAGGAGAAGAAAAACAAAAAGTGAAGATGGTCTAGTAATGTACATGGACAACCCATATTCTTTATTAATCAAGGACTAAGTGCTAGGTGGACCCTTTTATAGAATTTAAGAGAAAAAAGGATGAGTATCTGTCTCTTTCTCTGTTCTCTGTCTCTATCTCAAATACAAGTGCAAGTGCACACACACACCACACACACTTGAATTAGAGTCTAAAAAAATGTTTTGAGCCACCCCTATACTAGAGAGTTATTACAGAAACACACATACATACACACACACACACATTTTTTTCAACCCTAAAATGTTAAACATATTCCTGCTATTATTATGTAAGAATGATCCTCAGTGAATGTGTATGGATTTTGAATGATGCTGTTCTTTGCTTTTCCTACCTACTGTCAAACTATAATTAACAATGCCCTTGTGAACTGCCTTTTCTCATTTTTTCCTAAGAGTATAAATAATGCCAATTTACCTTTTAGAGTAAAATCAGTTTTACAATGGAGTCAATCTTATTAAATCCATACATTTACCAACATGCATATTCTAATCATAATTTTCAAAATACTTTCATATCTATTCCTTCTATTTAACCCCTTAAAAGAAACGTTATCCCCATGTTGGAGAAGATGTAGAAAATTGAAACACTAATACATTTTTGTTGGAATTGTGAACTGATTTAACCATTTTGGAAAGCATTTTGGAATTATGACCAAAGTGTTACAAAACATTTTTTTATTAAAAAAAAAATTGCTGTACCTTTTGATCCAACAAGACTACCATTAGATCTGTATCCTAAAGAGATCATTAAAAAAAGAGTGAAACCTGTCAGATTGGCTAAAATGACAGGAAAAGTTAATGATGAATGTTGGAGGGGTTGTGGGAGGGCTGGGACACTGATGCATTGTTGGTGGAGCTGTGAACGGATACAGCCATTCTGGAGAACAATTTGGAGCTATGCTCAAAAAGTTATCAAACTGTGCATACCCTTTGACCCAGCAGCATTTCTATTGGGCTTATATCCCAAAGAAATCATAAAGAAAGGAAAAGGCCCCACATGTGCAAGAATGTTTGTGGCAGCCCTTTTTGTAGTGGCTAGAAACTGGAAATTGAATAGATGCCCTTCAATTGGAGAATGGCTGAATAAATTATGGTATATGAATATTATGGAATATTATTATTCTGTAAGAAATGACCAGCAAGATGATTTCAGAGAGACCTGGAGAGACTTACATGAACTGATGCTGAGTGAAATGAGCAGAACCAGGAGATCATTATACACGGCAACAGCAGTACTATATGACGTTTAATTCTGATGGACATGGCTCTCTTCAACAATGATATGTTTCAAACCACCTCCAATTGTTCACTGAAGAAAGCCATATACACCCAGAGAGAGGGATGCGAAATGTGGACCACAACATAACATTCTCATACTCCTTGATTGATGTTTGCTTACATTGTGTTTCCTTTATCTGATATATCATTTGTGTAGATAAGATTTTTCTTGCACAACAATGATAAGTTTGGAAATATGTACACATATATTCGATTTGCCAATATTTTAACATAATTAACATGTAGTGGATATCCTGCCATCTAGGGGAGGGGTGGGGAAGTTGGGGGGAAAAATTTCTAACGGAAAGCTATGTAAGTGTTATTGTTGAAGAATTACCCACACATATGTTATGCAAATAAAATAAAATTAAAAAATAAAAAAAAATAAAAATAAAAAAAAATTAAAAAAAGAGTGAAGTATCCACATGTACGAAAATATTTAAGGTAGCTCTTTTTATGGTTGCAAAGAATTGGAAATGGAAGGGATGCCCATCAATTGGGAAATGCTGTACAAGTTATGATATGTGAATGTAACATAATGTTAGTGTGCTATAAGAAGTTATGAGCTGGCAGATTTCTGAAAAACCTGTAAAGACTTATATGAACTGATACTGAATGAGTTGAGCAGAATCAGAACACTGAATACAGTAACAACAACATTGTGTAGTGATCATCTATAACAGACAACTCTTCTCAGAAATATAATAATTACTTGTTGTGTGACCCTGGGCAAGTCACTTAACCCCAAATGTTTCAGAAAAAAAAAGGAAGAAAGAAATACAATAATCAAAGATGGTTCCAAAAGATTCAGGATGAAAAATGTTATCTATATCCAGAAAAAAAAAGATTATGAAATCTAAATGCAGAATGAAGCTTACTATTTTCACTTTTTCTTTTCTTTTCTTTCTTCTTCATACTTCTCATCATTTTCCACTTTTATTCTGATTCATTTTTCATAACATGAGTAATGAAAAAATATGTTTAATGTGATTATACATGTGTATCCTATATCAGACAGCTTGTTTCTTTGGGAAGGGACAAAAGAGGGAGAAAGGGAGAAAAACTGGAGCTCAAAATCTTTAAAAAATAAATTTGGTAAACTATATATATACATATATACATGTATATATATTTTAAAAATACAAATAAAATATTACTAAGTGGAAAAAATAGAATAAAAAAGAAATATTATTGCCATTTCACATTTGGGAAATGGGAACACAGGGGGATGAAGTAAATCACCAAAGCTTATTGAGGTCTTATGAATTCTTATCTGAGGACAATTTTTAGGAGATTTTTTTTAATTGTAAAAATAGAATTAAGTAGTGTTTTTCCACAAATCATGCATTTCTGTATTTCAAGAATACTTTCCAGACAAACTATTGCTGTTTTGTAACAAAACAATAATGTATAAGAAATAGGGATTATTTCCTGGACTATTTGGTAAAAATTTAATCTTGAGTTTGTTTCACACCTCTTTAGCCCTTAAGCATTCATTGAGAAGAGAATCAATCAAAGACAAAGAGTGAAGAGGCCTTTTGGCCCAGCTATTCTTTAAGAAACACAAATCCCTAGAGGAAATAAATCACATGATGAGACTCAAAGAATGGTAGAGCTTTAAAGAAATGGAGAATAGCTAAAGAATTGAATAGGTAAATCCTTTTGGTCTCTGGGTCTCACAGTAGATTTCTTGATTGTAGCTAAATCAATAAATAGATGTATGTATTACTTCATATTTGTGCGCAGAATGAAAAAGAAATAACAGGTGAATTTTAGGAAAAATTATCCAATGATTCAAATAATCACAAATATCTTTCAAAAACAGCTTTTTAATACAGAATCTCTTTAATTATGTTGTATGATATTCAATTTTAGGGTCCCACATTAATTTTAAAAACAGAAATTGTGGATGACCCATAGGGCTTGGAGAATTGGAAGGCCATGGCTATTTTTCAGTTGTGACACATACAAGGGAGGTATAAAAGATATTACCCAGAAAGTTAATAATCAGAAAAGAAAATAAGAGAGTCAAATAGTAAAAACAGGGAATAACAATTCAAGTAATATGCTTTACTCAGGAAATAGAAGACATCTCATATATGAGACAGATCCTTTATGTAAGATTTATAACAAACAAGTAACAAACATCCAAAAAGATAAGAAAGCGTTGGTTGGTGTTCAATTACATCAAGGGAGAGAATACGCATTTTGATATAATCACAGAACTTTTGAAGAATCAAAAGATTTGTTATCATCACTATTATCATTATCAAAATGATAAATTTGTAGAACACTTCCATTATTAAAGAGTACTTTATATATTTTATTGATAATCCCAACTAATGCATATGGTAGGGAGTAGAGAATATTATACTTATTTTACAGATAAGAAAGCTGAGGGTCAAAATTTTATTTGACTCACATGCAATCATTTAATTAATTAATATTTCTTCTAAGATTTAGTCCAAATTTTCTGGAATTCAACTAAATAATTAAATTCCTGAATTTATTCTTGATTTAATTTTGCTGATAAAGAAATAGAAATGTAGCCTAGAAAATCAGTAGGAGTATCCTTTTCAGTGGAATTTGAAAAATGCTTTATAATTTGATTTTGACCTGCTTATGAGTGGCATTATTGGTGCAGGGGAAGGAGACAGGGAGGGAAGAGAACTTTTTTAATAATTCCTATTATGTGATAGTCCCTGTATTAAGCACATTAAAATTATATTTCATATGACCTTTACAACAACTCTATGTATTATATTGCTCTTATTTCCATTGAGAAAATTGAGGTAAACAGATTATGTAATTTGCTTAGGGTCACACAGTTAGTCAAGTGTCTGAGGTTGGATTTGAATTCAGCTCCTGTACTTTATATACTCTACTACTTGGCTCAGTATAAGAAAGCCAGTGAAATCAAGTTCTTGAATTGTCTCTCCTACTTCCTTACTCAATAGGTGACATGAGATACCAATGTACTGAGCTAAAAGAGGGGATTTTATTTTCCTTTATTTTTATTATATGGGGCATGAAGTAAAAAACTAAATCAAACAGAAGAAAGCCCTATAGATCACAGATCAGAGTCAATTTATCATATGCTTTTCATATCTCTTGTACCACGTGAGGAGAGTATTAAAAATATTTCTTACCCAATGGCAAGCATTTCAGGACTTAACAGTATAGAGCACATAGTAGCAACAGGAAATCTATAAAACAAATGGTAGTGATTATAAGATGAGAAAGGAGGTCATGCAATAGGTATTCTGCATTTTAATTCCTGCTCATACATATTCCGTTCTAGTGATCATGATAACTATTACCTGTGTTTGGTCTAATTAGGGACATGGCCAGATGTCAACTTGAAAACAAATTCCTGGTTCTGGCTCAATGTGAAAGAAAATCAATCATTATGCCTATGGATGTATAAGGACCAAACTTCTTAGCAGAGTTGGAATTTTTTAATCATTTTATTTTGGTAACTTTGAAGGAAGTAGAGCTAGTTTATACTGACAAGAATGCTCAAATATCACAACAAAATATGAGTTACAAAAAAGAGAATTCCTATGTATGTCTGTGTTTGGGTGTGTGTGCTATTTTATTCTGGGTGAATTGATCTTATCTTTTACTGGAAAGAACTTGAGGTCCATCTACTCTGAAAGGTAGAAAGAAGTCATTGCTGGTAGTTTTTATCATCTTCCTTCAAGCTTACTGGCTATTACATTTTTCCCCTTCCACCTTTTCTACTTAGATGATGTATCCATAAATAATATATTCGACTGGAAAGGTCAGAATACATTCCTTTTTTCCTTATCTTTTAGAGATTGTTTTTCTTTCTCTGAAGATGTTTTCTTTTTGAAGAGGAACAACAAAAGGATAGGTACTGAAACAGCAAAATAGATTTCATTGTTTGCATTATGCATGTTCGGTAGACTTTATATAGGTTCCAAAACATTTGTTGCCAGAAAAATCCTCACCAACCTATAAAATGTAGTGTGGTGCACTCCCATCAATCAATGACAGAGCCTCCCTTTCCTCACATTCTAAAACTCAGGAAATCATAGACTACCTCTGGCAAAACTTCTTAGAAGTGCCCCGTAAACAAATCACAAACAGAAGGAAAATAGATGAGAAAGGCAACAGCTGTTGTGTCTCTTTTAGACTATAGACTGATTTTTTTTTACAATGCATTTAGGATGGAGTTTCCATCTCTTTCCTATTTATATTTGATTTAACTTTTTTAAAAATTATTTTTCTATTCTTCAGTTCCACTTTTCATTTGTGGAAGTTTTGTGGAAAATATGCAAAATGTGTGTATGTTTTGTGAACTATCTCTCTGTAAGTGTTTCATGGATAGAGAGGACAATTCCAAAATGAAGAAAAAAAGTCTTCAAAGACCAAAAAATAGCAAATCTGAGAACTATGGTGCTTCCATTTAAATTTGCTTTTCTTTATATTGCTTGCCTTCAAAGCTTCTTCAATTTGAGTCCCCTAAACAAAAACTGAATCTTACTTGCAAGTCACCTTAGAAATACTAAAATCCCCTATGGGCTTTATCCAAAGTCTAATTAAAATGTCAGTCCATAACTTTTTAAATTAGTTTATCCAAATCCAGAAAATAGAAAATTGCAAATAGGATCTAAAGCAGCCCTAAACAAAGAATACAACTTTGTGATTTTTCTGCAACTGTATACCTTTATGAATATTAGTAATTTTATGAATATTATTTGTATTATGAAAATTTGAATATCTAATGTAACATGAACAGTTCATATTTTAAATAGGAGTATATTTCATCATGAAAAGTAATTAAGTTGGTTTGAACAAATTTGAACACATAATCATAGAATGATGACTTCATTTTTGGGGTGATAATTGCAAAACTTGGTCTCTTAATTTCTACCTTCTACATTAAGGTCAATATCTGGCTAATATTTCTATGCTGCCAATTATTCATTTAAGAGGGAAACCTGAGCAACTTTCAGGGAGGTCTAGAAGGGAATCCATCAATCAATGAGCATTTATTAATTGCCTACAATGTGCCAAGAACTCTGCTAAGTGCCATAAGAGAATGGAAAAACTTTAATGATCTTGATGAGGTCAATCTGCAGTTTTAAGATCTATCTATACACATGTACACACACACACACACATACACACTGAATATATATGCATATACATATATACACATATATCTATATATGTACATATTTATACATAGATATATCTGTAAGCTATATACCACATATAGATAGATCTACAACTATCTGTATACCATATGCATACACACACATTGAATATATATCCATATATGTATATACACATATATCTATATATGTATATATTTATACATAGATATATCTGTAAGCTATATACCACATATATAGATAGATCTACAACTATCTGTATACCATATGCATATACACACACACACACACACACACACACACATATACCACAAAGTCTAGAATAAGGGAGGTCACAGTACTGTTGAATCCTGTCCTGCCAAACTACATCTAAAACATTATAGTCATTTATAGTAAGACATTTTAGGGGAAAAAAAACACTAGTAAGTTAATTAGAATGTATTGAAAAGAATGTGGCCAAGGAAGTACAGGATCTTGAAATCATGCCATATGAGCATCAAATGAAAGAACTGATGGACTTATATTTTTTAAGAGCTGTCAGAAGGAAAGCAAGCAGTGGAATATGTTCTGAATGCAGAAAGAAATACTATGGAAAATGAGTGAAAAAGTTCAGGCAAGAAAATTTCAAATAACTCAATTGGGGACTAGGATAATAGTAGTAGAAAAACTGTCATGTACTCAGTAAACAATATGATAGTATCTAAAAGATGATCTAAAGAAGATTCTTCTATTGGTTTGGATAAAATGGCTAATGTCCTTTTCTGCTTTGAGATGTTATAATTCTACTAGGAGATCCTTATATTCAGTAGAGGTCAGAAACTCATTTTAAAGATGAATACATATATAGAAACACACATCCATCCATCCATCTATATACATCTATATAAATAAAAGAATATGTGCATATGAATGAACATATTAGATATAGAAATTGAAGCAGCCATTACATATGGTCAGGTGAACAAATTGTTACTAGGATAGGACTATTTTATATACAAATATCAGCCTGGATATATCCTTCTTTTTGTTCTTATTATCATCATTGTTATTATTAATGATATAATGATAATAAGAACAAAAGGAAGGATATCAAGCATTTATATAAATCTTTAATGCTTGCAATTTTGCTTTAGGAATCTTAATTCATTTGGTCCTTACAAAAATATTGGGAATGCTGTTATTTTACCCACTTTACAGATAAGGAAACTGAGTTAAATGTTAAATGACTTGCTTAGAGACACATAACTAGTAAATGTTTGAGAAAGAAATCAAGGTTTGGGAAAGAAATCAAGGTATGGTCTTCTTGTCCCCACATACAACAATTTATTTGCTGCACCATCTAATTACCTAAATGGACAATATAAGTCAAATTTCATCACAACATCAAGCCAATATGTCAAAAAACTAGGGAATGTGCTTTGGGCAAAACATTGAAAAAAGAAAGAAATGGGTCGATTACGAGTTAGGATTGTGCCACTGAAATAATTAAGAAAGCCAGGGCATCTTGCCCAATTGAAGAAAATGGGCATTGCAGGAAAAGGAATGAGCAGTACAACAGGTCTATGGTACCATGGCATGTATAAAGATTCAATGGTATAGATACTAACATCACTTTATACGCATAATACAGGGTGTGTATATAACTTTCTTTATAACATTATCAATACCAGTACACCCAAATATTTTTTTAAAAAGCCAAATATCTCTTCCTTGTTAACCACTTTTTCTATAATTAAATTTTACTTCCTTGAATAGTCAAGGATTTATTGCCTAACAGACTGCCACCAAACACAACAAGCATGATTTTCTCCCAATATACTGTATTAATAGCATGTATTAATTTTAGTATATAGTATGATGTGTGAAAAATAAAGCTACTGTCACTCTGTCTCTCATTGTTCTGCATCTTGCCAATTGCAGAACTGATGATTACAGGGCAGAGTAAAGCTTTGTTGCTGATAATAATAAAAAAAGAAAAAATGAATCACTGATGTAAATTAATCTAGATTTCTTTTGGCATTTTATATAACATAAACAATCTAGCAAAGGTATCTATTGAGGAAATACATTCAGGAATATTACTTGCTAGGCATGGCAATATGACATAGCATTTTAATTCAAGTAAAGAAAAAAACTATTATTCAATTGAAACTTCAGGGAAATGTTGACTGTGAACTTAGCTAAAACAAAATGGATTAATCCCATCACTCATTTGAAAATCACCAAGAGATTTTCAGTGATAAAATGTAACATACCTTTCAATCTTACACTTTTTTCAAGATGATCAACAGAATGTGATGCTGTATATAAGTGTTTTAATTCAAATTTACCAAAATGATTGGCGAAAGCAGGTTCAGAATTTTTACCTTTGTTTATGTATTCCTCTTTGTGCTAATCAATTTCTAGTCTGTCATTATAAACATTTACAAGTGTTATTTTATATGTGTTTTATCTACATATTTAAACATTAAAGTCCTGAGGGTGAGGAAGGCAGGAAAGGAGTTTTGTTTTCAGTGTAAACAGCCCATTTCACAGAATGAATATTTAATAGATGATTATTTGGAATAAACATATTATTTTAAATTAGTATTGAGAGCACCATTTTACAGTACTAATTGTTGCTGTTAGCAAAAAGAAAAGTGACAAAGGAAAAAAAAAAAAGATGCATCAAAACTAATTAACATACACATGTCCCTTATGTAATCCAGGGCTTCTTAAACTCTTTCTGTAATGATCTCTTTTCATCTGAAAAATCTTTATACAACCCCACATATAAAGATATATAAAATAAAAATACAAATCAAACATTTATTATTAATAAATCATAATTTTGTGACCATACATTCACTTGTGATGCCAACTAAGATGACAACCTATACTATAAGAAGTTTTGATATAGAAAACTGATCTATATAAATCCACCATCTGATTTAAATATAAAAACAGGTAAAAAAAAATGGTGAAATATTTGATTCTGATTGCCCTTGATGGGTAGGTAGAACATTTCTCTGAGCTAGCTGTTTTTCTTTTTTCTTTAATAAAACAAAATTGCTATTTCATGTATTTAAAAAAGGTAATTTTCAGTGACATATATCATTTGAATTCCAAACTAAATACAAATAATTATCAATATAGAAAAATTTTGAGGGAAAGAAGGGAGAGGGTGAGCATTGTGTGAATCTTACTCTCATCAGATTTGGCTCTAAGAGAGAATATCAAACATATTTGGTTTCACAGAGAAACTTTTCCCACTTTATATGGAAGTGGGAGGGAAAGGGGGAAAAGGAAGGGAAAGACTAATAGAAGAGAAAATAGAAAAATTAGGGGGAAGGTGTAAAAAAGGGGAGGGGCTCTAAAAAGGGGAGAACTGTTTGAGGGAGGTGGTCATCAAAAGCAAAATACTGGGGAGGAGGGAAGGGAGAAAGGAAAGAAAAAAACATAAATTTGGGTAAATAAGATGACAGGAAATACATAATTAGTTATTTTAACTGCAAATGTGAATGGGATGAATTCTCCCATAAAACTGAAGTGGATAGCAAACTGGATTAAAAGCCAGAATCCTACAATATGTTGGTTACAAGCAACACAGCTAAAACATAGTGATACATAGAGTGAAGGTAAAGGGCTGGAGCAAAATTTATTATGCTTCAGGTGAACAAAAAAAAAAAGCAGAGGTAGCAATCCTGATATAATCCAGAAATAGTCAATGTGTTTTTTCAGATCATAATGTAATTAAAAATCACATGCAATATAAAGCCAACAGAAAATAGAGCAAAAGTTAATTGGAAATTAAATAATCTAATCCTAAAGAATGAATGGGTGAAACAGCAAATCATAGACACAATCAATAATTTCATCTAGGAGAATGACAATAATGAGACAACATATCAAAATTTGTGAAACACAGCAAAAGTGGTTACAAGGGGAAATTTTATATCTCTAGATGCTTACTTGCATAAAATAGAGGAAGAGAAGATCATTGAATTGGGCTTACAACTAAAAAAAAGCTAGAAAAAGAACAAATTAAAAGCACCCAATTTGAAGTTCTGAAAATAAAAGGGGATATTAATAAAATAGAAAATAAGAAAACTATTGAATTAATAAATAAAACTGAGAGTTGGTTTTATGAAAAAAAACAGATACATCTTTAGTTAATTTTATTAGAAAAAGAAAATCAAATTGTAGGTCTCAAAAATGGAAAGGGAGAACTTTCCATTAATGAAGAGGAAATTAGAGCAATAATTAGGAGATAATTTGCCCAATTTTATGCCAATAAATTTAATAATCTAAATGAAATGGAGGAATATCTACAAAAATATACATTGCACAGGTTAACAGAAGAGGAAATAAATTATTTAAATAGCTCCATTTTAGAAAAAGAAATAGAACAAGCTATTCATCAACTCCCTAAGAAAAAATCTCCAGGACCAAATGGATTTACATGTGAATTTTACCAAGCATTCAAAGAACAATTAACTCCAATACTATATAAACTATTTGAAAAAATAGGGGAAAATGGTGTTCCACCAATTTTCTTTTATAACCCAGATATGGTGTTGATAACTAAACCAGGTAGGGTGAAAACAGAGAAAGAAAACTAAAGACCAATTTCCCTAATGAATATTAAGACAAAAATCTTAAATAAAATATTAGCAATGAGATGACAGAAAATCGTCCCCCGGAAGAATACACATGACCAAGTAGGATTTATACCAGGAGTGCAGAGATGGGTTCAATATTAGGAAAACTATGAGCATAATCAACTATATTAATAACCAAACTAAAACAATCATATGATTATCTCAATAGATGCAGAAAAAGCTTTTGATAAAATGCAATACCCATTCCTAATAAAAGCACTAGTGAGTATAGGAATAAATGGGCTTTTCATTAAAATGATCAGTAGCAGCTATCTAAAATCATCAGCAAGCATCATATGTAATGGGGACAAAATAGAACCAGTCCCAATAAGAATGAAACAAGGCGGCCCATTATCACCATTACTATTCAATATTTTATTAGAAATGTTAGCTTTGGCAAAAAGAGAAGAAAAAGAGATTAAAGGAATTAGAGTAGGTCATGAGGAAACCAAATTATCACTCTTTGCAGATGATATGATGATATACTTGGAGAATCCTAGAGACAACTAAAAAACTACTAGAAACAATTCACAACTTTAGCAAAGTTGCAGAATGTAAAATAAATCCACATAAATCACTGGCATTTTTATATATTACTAACAAAGTTCAACAGCAAGAGATACAAAGTGAAATTTCATTTAAAATAACTGCCGATAGTATAAAATATTTGGAAATCTATCTGCCAAGGAAAAGTCAGGAACTATATGAACTAAACTACAAAATGCTTTCCACACAAATAAAGTCAGACCTAATCAGTTGGAAAAATATCAAGTGCTCATGAGTAGGCTGAGGGAATATAACAAAAATGACAATACTACCTAAATTAATCTACTTATTTAGTGCCATACCAATCAAACTCCCAGGAAATTATTTTATAGATTTAGAAAAAAAAAATAGCAAAGTTCATCTGGAAGAACAAAATGTCAAGAATTTCAGGGGAATTAATGAAAAAAAAATCCTGAAGAAGGTGGCCTACCAATGCTGGATCTGAAACAATATTATAAAGCAGTGGTCATCAAAGCACCGTTGGTACTAGCTAAGAAATAGAGTAGTTAATCAGTGGAATAGGTTAAGATAACAGGACAAGATAGGTAATAACTAAAGCAATCTGTGTTCAACAATCCCAAAGACCCCCGCTTTTTTGATAAGAGCTTCCTATTTAACAAAAACTGCTGGGAAAATTGGAAACTAGTATGGAAGAAATTAGGTCTTGCCCCACACATAACACCACATATCAAGATAAGATCTAAATGGGTTCATCATTTAGACAGATATTGTAAATAAATTAGAGGAACATAGCATAGTTTACCTCTCAGATCTGTGGAGAAGGAAAGAATTTGTATCCAAAGAAGAATTGGAACTCTTAATTGAACAACAGATAGATAATTTTGATTATATTAAGTTTAAAAGTTTTTATATAAATAAAACAAATGCAGACAAGATTAGGAGGGAAGCAATAAATTGGGAAATCATTTTTTTACATTTAAGGGTTCTGATAAAGGCCTCATTTCTAAAATATATAGAGAATTGACTTAAATTTATAAGAATTCAAGCCATTCTCCAATCGATAAATGGTCAAAAGATAGAAACAGACAATTTTCAGATGAAGAAATAAAAACTATCTCTAGTCATATGAAAAGGTGTTCCAAAGCACTATTGATCAGAGGAAGGAAAATTAAGACAACTCTGAGATACCATTGCACACCTGTCACATTGGCTAAGATGACAGGAAAAGATAATAATGAATGTTGGAGGGAATGTGGGAAAACTGGGAACTGGGAATGGATCCAACCATTCTGGAGGACAATTTGGAACTATGATCAAAAAATTGATCAAACTTCATACTCTTTGACCCAGCAGTGGGTCTGGGCCTATATCCCAAAGAGATCTTAAAGGAAGGAAAGGGCTTTCATAGTCAATCATTACACATTCTTGCTGTTATTGTGTAAAATATATTCCTGGTTTTGCTTGTTTCACTAAGAATCAGTTCATGTAACTCTTTCCAAGCCTTTCTAAAATCAGCTTGTTCATCATTTTTTTTACAAAACAATAATATTCCATCACCTTCATATACCACAACTTGTTCAACCATTTCCCAATTGATGGGCATGTAATCATTTTCCAGTTCTTTGCCACCACAAAAATAGCTGCAACAAACATGTTTGCACATTTGGGTCCTTTTTCCTCCTTTATGATTTCCTTGGGATACAGACCCAGTAATGGCAAAGGGTATGCACACTTTAATAGTCCTTTGGGCATAGTTCCATACTGTTCTCCAGAATGATCGGATCACTTCACAACTACACCAACAATGCAATAGTGTCCCAGTTTTCCCACATCCTCTGCAACATTTATCATTATCTTTTCCTGTAATCTTAGCCAATCTGAGATGGTACCTCAGAGTTGTTTTAATTTGCATTTCTTTAAGAGCTGTCTTTCAATAGAAATGAGATTTAGTTTCCCAATTGAGATCTCATTAAAAAAATGAAGAAATCACAGTTAAGTAAGTGTTTATAGAAGATATAAAAATTATGATATATGACAACCTCTGTCCTTTCCTTTTATAACAAAAGCAGAATGGGTGTAGAGAGATATCCATAAGACTATCCTATGCTTTTTCTTTACTTTATGGGTTTCTTTAGAATAATGACAATTATATCTACTATAGCTATAATGTCTTTAAGGTTTGCTAAGCATTTCTACAAATATAATCTCTTTCATCTCCATAACAATCCTCAGTGTTATAATTATTCCATGATGATATAATTATCTGCAATAAATGTTATAATTATCTCTATTTTTGGAAGATAAAAATGAGGCAAACAGAAGTTAAATATTTTGCCTAGAGTTCCACAGCTAGTATGTGAAGCCAGATTTTTAAACTTAGGTATTCTTGATTCTCGATGCAATGGTCTATCCACTGTACCACTTAGTTGTATATAGTCAAAGACTTTGTTACCTACATATCATCAGCCAAGTGATGATCATGTGTGTTTTTTATAGACTTTCATAATAAGAGCTAATAGAAAACTTAGCAGATTTTTAGTCAACCCCTTCTTTTCAGAAAGGGAAAAATGATACCCAGATAAGTTATTTTTCCAAGGACACACAGATGTTCAAACTAGAATACAGAGGCTTTATTCTGCTTCCAAATTCAACACTCTTCACTAAAACAAAAACCTTCGTACATAGCTAAATTGTTTCTCTGACTGCTGACCCAGTCCATCAATGGAACTGTCCTAGAAATATTTCTAGCAGAGTTAGCCTTCCAGTGCTTGGCATTTTTGTAATATTTTCCTTCTGATGACTTCTAGGCAGAGAGTACATAGAAGTAATTTTTTTTGTTTTTTTTTTAATA